>JAYKKI010000072.1:5250000-5440000 GCA_039881145.1 Druceiella hillmani | reverse complement strand
ATATACTTTGCAATTGACAGTCCCTATCATCAATTTATACAAATAAATTTAATTATTGAGACGAATAAACATTTAATTTCTAATGACACTCCAAACAATATCAACAGAAATACTAAAAAGCAAGGAAATAACAAACAGACCACCGACGTAACATACGTATCTAAAATCGTAAAAGGAGTAGTTCTGCCAAAGAAAGAATCTATATTAGCAAAACTTCAAAATTTACTAAATTTTCATTGAAAAAAGCCTAATTAATTCACCTATCTGCGGAATACACTAATCATTCCAATATCATTTTCGATAGTATTTCACTATTAAATTCCAACCATAGCATTTACAGCAATCATCCTCGCTGCCTCAAATCATTTGAGGCATGCTGTCACCAAGGCCAGTTCGCTTATCCAACATCGCATCATTTAATTGCTTAATATCACATTTGGTTCCCGTGAAGAACTCCTCAATTTCCAATAAAGTTTTCCCTTTTGTTTCAGGCAAAATAAAATACAAATTGAAACTGCATATCGCCACTACACCGGCGTAGCACAGGAAAGCACCATGGACACCTATCGCAGCAAATAGTGAAGGAGCACTTTTGACTGCCCCAAAAAACATGGTAGACAGAAAAGTTCCACTCACGATACTACCTAGCGACTTATATTCTAAAGGAAAAATCTCACCAGCTATGGTCCACGTTATTGGAATTATACCTATAGACAAAGCGAACGTATAAACTCCCACTAAAACTGTCGGTATCCAATTGTGAGATAACGTTATGTATCCGTTCGATTTCAAATGAATGTACAACCAAATCGAAACCAAACAGGCTTTAGTCAAGAGAGTACTTGTAAAAAGAGCTGTTCGCCTATTTATTTTTCTAACTAAATAACAAGCAATTACTGCGGTCACTGCCCTTATTAAATCTATTATTATCATAGCGTAATACGCTCTTTCACCTTTCTCATCCATTATAGCTTTCATTATATCAACACAATAAGAGGGCAAAATGTTTGTGCCTGAAAACTGAAACATTATGAAAAGATTCATCATGATTAAAGATGGCTTATAAACTTCCTTCTTCCTAAATAACAAGATCCAATGTAATTTCGACTTTGTCTTTCCACTTTCATTTATATTATGTTTGTTTTTTAAATTGATTTTCTGTGCCGTTATCAATGCTTCAAATTCTTTTGTCGCAGCCTCGGTTTCACCTCTGAGCCACATAAAAGACATCTGCGATTGTTCAAATCTACCCTTCGATGCTAACCAACTCGGCGTTTCAGGCGAAAAAAAAATTATAACAAGAGAAATAGCAGAGAATATTGACAACAATAATGCAGCAGTACGCCAATAGACAACCATGCCAATGGCATGACTGAACAACATTCCAGAAGCCAAAGACAAAGATATGGCTCCTAAAAATGCTCCTCTGTTTTTGGGACTAGTATATTCTCCTATAATGATAGGCCCTAATAAAGCTTGCAAGCCCATGGCTAAGCCCTGAATAAACCTAGCTATTATCAATACTGTCACATTAGGAGCAAAAGCCATCATGATCCAACCGATGATTATTGGTATTATGGAAAATAGGTTTGAGATTTTTCTTCCAAATTTGTCCATAATAACGGGCAGAAGCTGTACTCCGATGAAGAGAGCAATCCCAACGATGCCAGCTGAAATGAAAAGAAAAAAAGAAATTTATAACACAGACACAAATGAATACAAGAGTGAAAGAAAAACTCTAAATATTGAAACTGATTTTTTGTTTAGCATGTCTAAATAAATGTGGGATGACATTTTTAGAATACGAAAGTAATTAAAGAATCAGTCTATACAATCATACCAATTTTAACAGAAGTGGTGACAGAGCGCTCCATCTTGTTTATGCTCTAATAAGAGAAACGATATCTTACTACAGCTCCACTTTCGTGACTTACGGCATGAAAACAAATCCTTTGTAGGAAACTCATAACTTTTGTGTTTCTTTATCCACTGTTATATACAAATTCTGGTCCGATACAAGTTGTGAAAGAAAATCTCGTTCGATACTGACCCGAAACAAGTGTGGCACATAATCGAGTCAAATAATGATTGCAAGACTCTCTACTCTAAATATATACGTATACTCTATCCCTCTATCATCCTCTGGAGGTTAAACACCTAGACCCTGGAAGTCACATACAGACAAAGAATTGAGGAGTTTGAGATGTCAATTTAGCATTAGATTTTTCAGCTAATCCTACGAAAAGGTCTATTTTAGCGGATTTAGAACGTTAACAACCACTGTCCACTATTTTCTTGCAGATAATTATTCAATATTTGTGCTTCATCACACAAAAAAGTGCTGATACTATTGAAAAGTTCATGGTAATGGAAAATGTGAAGACAAAAGGTCAGAAAGGAAGGCGAAGCGAAGACTTGAATGGGCCGAAAACATAGCAGAAGAGCTGAAGTTGTATATAAAAATAGCGCTACATCAGACAGAAGACCGAAACTGATGGAGTGAAATAGTGAACAGCTTTCGTCATCGAAGTCACAATCCTTCATAAAGAGAGCTGAAGAAGAATAAGATATATATATATATATATATATATATATATATATATATAAACCTAGATGGTATTTGCAGCAATTGCAAGAAGTTATTCTCTTTCAATAGATGTGTCGTATCTTCAGTAAAAGTCAATTTCTGACTTCGTACATTGTTTCTTTGGGCCTTTTAGTTCCTGCGACTCGTTGTTCTGTATTTTGTTTTAATTATGTTCGTTTCATTCTAAGGGTAGAAAAGAGGTAATTTATAATATATTCAAGTGACATAAAGACAATCAACAATATTTAATAAATTATCAAAATGATATCTTGATTTTAGGGCAGATTGGCAGATTTGACATACACGGAATACTCACGATGTAATTCTTTATCACATGACAACTTTTTTTTAATTTGTAATTTAGTAAATCTTAAAGAAAATAAAGTTTCAGCCCTTACCTATCCAGGAAGCCTCGGCCGGGGAAGGCACGATGTCACTGTCAGGACTGTTTAACTGGGGCAGTAATACCGCCGGGAAACCGATGCTGCAACCGTTCCCGATCACATTCATCGCCGAGCCACTCACCACAAACATCTGTAAACGTCAGAACAATTGTATAACTAAATATGAATGTACACAACCCTCTAAATATTCTAGAAACTAAACTTGAGTGCAATATAATTCTTCTAACGACCCTAAACTCTTCACTCTGCGTCTCTTCCATTACTGAGTTATCAATTATGGTTTATAAAGAAATTGAACACATTGTAAATATAATATTTCATCTATTTTATTGCTTCAGATAAATAAGTTTACTTCAACAGCAAATTCGAACGATTTTTTTTATTTACGAAGCTTCCAACTCTTTGATGCTTTCTGTAACTTAAATAACATAATGCTTACTACCTTATCCATGAAAGAAGTAGGAAAATATATAATTGTATAATTCCTGTTCCATTCCCTCACAGAATGACATATTTTAATTAAGTGCCACAAATAGAGATTATGGATTTTGTAGAACATTGCAAACATGCCTTGATGGACATACAAAGAAAAGAATTTGAAAAAGGAAAAGGAAATTTAAAATATTATCAGTAGTTCCTGAAAAATAAATTTCCTCGCCATTTGAAGGAAAATTTAGAAATATTTATTTTTTAGTTTTATTGCGAATATTTATCATATATAAAATAATGGTTCATATTTAGATAATTAAGCAAGAAGATTGATAATCAAATTGATTACGAAGACCCAAACAATATAATATTCCTGTATATTGTATTGGGATTATAGCATAGAGGAAATGTAGATTGAAGTGGTCTCATAACTATAGAAAACGGAACAAATTTATTAGTATATAAAAATATACGGAATTATTAAAAGTTTCCGTAACACGAATAAAAGAGCCATGTAGTTCTATGCACTAATTTGTCCAAACACATTTTCAAAGACATTTTGTACGAATTTTTGTCAATGTATTTTTCAATATTAGGAATGAAGTGATAGAAATGAATAAACAATTCATTTTTTATCAATGTTGACAACAAACTACAAGTATAAGCCTAAAACTTTAAATTTTCCTTATTTAAAAATTTAAAAACAGTAAACCTAAAGGACATTAAATCTGGTCAACCATTTTTCCCGAATTGGCTCACGTAACGCTCAAATTGCCGAAGATTACAGGATACGTCGATAGTATGAAACCTGAATATGGCCAGTATTACGCAACTAACACTTCCAAAAATGATCTACATTAGGTTATGTAATAAAATTCCACTCGTACACATAACTACAGATATATAAATAATCAGACACATTAATTAAACAAAACTACTCCAAGATAATATTGGGATACCTCAAACAAAAATGAACTACCATTATCTTCAGTCTGGCGTGTAACTATGACCGCGTTACAACGATTCATAACAACGCAATGTGTTTTGCGTGACTACCTATCGTGACTACTAACATTACAAGTTGTTTCGCATATTAGCTTCTTGGGACGCAATCATATTGCAGTGCACAAATCGCCTCTAGTCATATGTCCTTGCTAACTACATTAACGCTGTTGCGTTCAAGTTGCAGTCTCTTAGTCTTTATTAGTTCGTTGAGATAATTTAACCAATTGAGAATCTTTTTCTACCAAGGCTGGCTATAATCATGAGACCAAGCCACAACATTCTTTACTGATAGATAACATTAACTTAACGCCGACAATCACGCAATACAAGTGTCAGTTATTAAGAGTATTTAATATAAATATTTCTAAATATATTTTTCCAGAAACATTCTACATAAAATACCTGCTACTACGCACTATCTTCAAATTTAACTAAAACTAGTAATGAACGCCCTTTAACCCATTCTTAGCATGAATTCCCAAAGACACGTCTTTAAATTTCGTCCTTTTGTGTCCTTTTGTTTCTAATTAACCTGATGGACTTAATAAATACAGTGGACTTCTAGTAAAGGCGTTTGACTAAAACTGAAAGAATAGTTTATATTTATAAGTTCGATGTTATATGTAATTTCGTCACAAAGGAAACATATAAATGAGGGAAAAAATATATAACAAACCTGTCGCCAAAAAGGCAGTTTTGATCTAATCTTGACTGGCGTTGTTGTGGTAGGCATTGTACTATTTTCGGTTTGCGTCACAGAAGTATACGAAATAAATATTGTATAATAGCGCGTTCAGACACGTCAATAATCTCGTCGCGTGGTATGGCTCATCTCAACCAAACTTTCTGCATTTTCCCTGCATGTCCTGTAATTTAAAAAAAACATATTTTACAAATCAGTATTAGTTATTATTTCATAAGATTATTTTAAAAATATCCTTTTACATGCCATACCGAAAAATAAACGTTTTAAATAAATGCTCGGTTAAAAAAGAGGAGCAAAGTGGACGCCATATTCCACATCATTAGGCAGTGTAATATTTCACAAAGAGTTAAAAATAGTCATAGTCAAAAGTAGTTATAATTAAAAATAGTAAACGGAACCTATGTTTTTTTAAAAGACATCTAATGATACTCCACATAATAGTGTGTGCGATAAAAAAATCACCCTACTATGTATAAATATGAGGAGGGATCATTAATATAGACATCTCTCTGAAGCAGATGCTACTTGGAAATTTTCGTGTCAATAAGTTAATTTATTTTGTTTTTGACTCATGCCCAACTTACAAATTTACCCAAAGCGTTAGATATGTGAAAAAACTATAAGAACAAATGATTTTAAAATGTAGTACAAATAGTAACGGATAAAACAGGAAACAAACAACAATTCGAATAAACTTCCCTCGAAATAGTGGTCAGTCGTGAACCACCAAGCAACTCCACAAAATTCATTCCAGAGGCGGTGAATGTAGCAGAAAAAATATTAAGACTATGTGCATCTCATAATATAATGTTTAACAATATGCACGAAAAGCTGGTGAACGCTGCAAAATATTCGCACATGCTTAGGGAAATGACATAAAGTATGACCTCGTCCTATCATGTGAGAGCTTAAAGTATAAAGCGCTGCTAAACCCAGAATCAGAAAAGTCAATGAGATTACTATTAAAAAATTCATGATCAAGACCATTCTGATTGTGAAAGGAAATTAAATCCGACCACCCCATTAAAATATTTGATGGGAATAAATAAAGGTCCATAGACCCAGGTAAATAGACCCAGACACTTTATAATAAAATAACACATTGAACATTATTTAATTTTTCTCCAACATGACGACATAAGCAGTGTTTTATGGAAACCAGATGACAGCATTCCTCTTAAGAAACCTACGAAGTTAAGAATTTAACAAAACTATGGTACCCTAATAGACAGATAAACTTAAAAACATAAAATATGGTTATAAACATTAATATATGAAATACTCGCGATAAATAACATCGCATAATAAGCAACACAGCACATAATAGGGCACGGGAGACAGAAAACACATTCAAAATAATTTTTTATTCGTATATTATATGATGGAAATGCTGTCCTAAGTAGAACAGGGAAATCGTTTTTTTTTATTTTAGATTAGAAAAAAGTTAAGAGCGTTTGAAATATTTAAAATAAAAACAATTTTCCGCTTAAGGGTTAAATATGTGATGAATCTGCTGATTGATAAAATAGAGAAAAAAAAACAAACGACACGTTCTAGCCTTGAAATATTGTGAGTTTCATAGAAAAAAATTACGTTTTTTTACATATAATATTGAAATATTTAACTATATTTTGTTACATGAGAAGAAAAATGTGGAAAATATGGTAATAATTTTGGAAAAAATTTTAATTTAAATAACTCCCGAACCGCCAGCAATTTCTAAAGAGAATTACCACTCCGCGGTTCTGTTGTATTCAAGTTTGCACCCATACATTTCGCAATTTTAATCAGTAAAGAACAATAAATTTGTTATTTAATATATTACCTTTGTTATGTTACTTTCTTCCTTGGAATATTATTTAAATATTTATCTTTAGTAATCAAGTTATGTTTTACGATTTATTATGTAAAATTAACATCGCTTATAAGAATTCTTTAGGTCTAACACTAGACCAAGAAAAAAGAAGAACAAACTGTCAACATTTTTACGAATGTTTATTTTTATTGTATTCAACTTTGGTAATAATGTTTTTGTCGATATCTTGTTTATCGTCAAAGTACAAACATTAAAGAAGGGCCCATTTGCAACATAATGATCTTATTTAAGAACCTAAGAAATTAATTCAAATTAACTATGGTAACTGAATTTAAATTGATTATAGTTAAATAAAAATATCAATTCAGTTTCTATATACAAGTTAAATGTCTATTTTTTCCATGTTTAATTTATTTAATAAACCTTATTCGACGATTATAGTTTAATAAGACCTACAAAAGATTTATTTACATATTTTAATGTTGATTAATTATAGTCAAAAATATTTTACATCAAACTTGGTGGGCATTATTTGTCTCGTTTTCTAGACATTTCATCACATTTTTCTTTTAATTTTTTTTATTTGTTTTACAATATTTTTAGATCGTCTTTACAAAAATCAGCTTCATCAGAAAGTTTCAGATTCAGCCGAGAGACGATTTATATACTTAATCTATTTATTTATATAAAGTCGATGTCTACTATAATTTATATATTTTAATCCAATAAAAATATAACTCTTTGGGGTGTCAATGTTTATATTTAAAAATAAACCACAATATTTGTATTTTTTGTAAAGAAAATATTTAAAAAGGCTTTATAATATCATCCAACCCAATTAAAATAGTTATTATTCGAAGCCAAAATTTACGAGCAGTAAAAGAATTAATAATAAAGAAATATAGGGAAGAAGTGAAGTCTTGGATTTCTTCGAAACAAATAAATACTTTTGAAATAGTTTGAAATTTCCTTCGAAGCCAATAAACGTGTACGTAAATAAGAAAAACAGACAGATAGGTAAAAGAAAAGGTGGAAAACAAGAATTACTTATGCAGGTACTATTATAAAACTGAAGTAGTTAGCTTTCTGAAACATTGTACAAGGACGTAAATTGATATATGTATACAAACTAAGTAAAAATATTTGACACTAACAAACATGACTTCTCTTTATTTATTCCAATAACTGTTGCCACGGACGGAACTAGATATACTATTTATAAATATAAAAAAACACTTAATTATGAGTATTCGCACTACGAGTGTTACGTACACATTTAGACCCTTATAAACATTCAAGGGTACATAGAATTTAATATACTAAACTATTTACAAATATTCATTTTTCCAGAGGTATACGTTCATATTTAAAAAAATGATCATCTAAAATAACCTGTGCCATCCTGTACATAAGCTTCTGAACACCCTATTTTTTCATAATTTTAGGTTGAGTAATTTCGGAAATAAGGGTGTAGAAATATATATTTATTTGCAATATTTTTTAGTTTATCTCATACTATAAATATATTATTCTCATACTATAATAGAATTGAAAAAAAAATCAAAAATACACATCTCAATTCCCTTCTCCCGCCGTCACAAAATTTCAATACAAATATTTTTGAGTATTAGCTATTAAAATATGTGCTAGCTGATGCGTTTCATTATTATGTAAAATTTAAAATATGATCAAGCATTTTATGAAAAACTATGATAGACAGGCAGACACGTCAGTGATCTTATAACAGTTCCATTTTTCCTATTAATATACGGAATCGTATAAATAACTCAAATTCTCATTTGATATTTATTGCCACATACGAATTTATTTCATATAATAATACGTCGAAATTTACACACCGCGTTACACAAACGATATTTGAACTGATAATAGCGCTGCCCTAGAAATCTTCACATTTAGATTCCACAGGAATGTAACGTAACTTATATAGTGCTCTCTTTATATTAAAAATTTCGTAAAGTTTACTGATCGAGAAAGAAACCACTGTAAAAAGTTTCCCATTTATAATCGATAGTGGTTCGACATAGTCCTTTTTGTACTATTCATCTTAAGCCGTTGCATTTGTTATAATAATGGAGTATGTGTAAATAACATTAGCTACGCAGATGATATGGTGTTGCTGAGCCCATCGATTGGTGCCCTACGAAGGCTCTTAAAAATTTGTGAGTCCTACGCGGTGACCCATGGTTTGAAATACAATACGAAGAAAAGTGAAATAATGATTTTCAGGCCGGACAACAATCGATACACTTTTGTCCCTAATTTCACTCTCTGTGGTACAGTTCTAAAGAAAGTTGAGGAATTTAAATACTCGGGCCACTGGGTCACCGAGGACCTTAAGGACGATAAGGATGTTGAAAGAGAGCGTAGGGCGCTGTCTGTCCGATGCAATATGTTGGCCCGCAGGTTTTCACGGTGCACAAGCACTGTCAAAATTGCGCTTTTTAAAGCATATTGTCAATCATTTTACACCTGCAGCCTGTGGGTCAACTTTACGCAGCGGACATACAGCGACCTGCGTGTGTAATATAATAATGCGTTCCGGGTATTGGTGGGACTGCCGCGTTACCGTAATGCCACCGCGATGTTCGCTTTGGCTGACACAGACGGGTTTGCGACCATTATGCGCAAACGGTGCGCTTCCATTATGCGCTGCAGTCCCAATAACATCCTGCGCGCGCTGGCGGGCGGGTGGGACTCTCCGGTGCTGGCTCGGTGGATACGGCTGCACGCAGTCGTATTGCCGGTCACCATCATCGGGGACTCCAACCGGGTTGCAATTTACTTATTATTATTATATTATTATCACTAGCATTAGTTTGTAAGTTTGCTATTTTAGATAATATGTGTTGTACACTGTATCACTAGCATTAGTTTGTAAGTTTGCTATTTTAGATAATATGTGTTGTACACTGTATCACTAGCATTAGTTTGTAAGTTTGCTATTTTAGATAATATGTGTTGTACACTGTATCACTAGCATTAGTTTGTAAGTTTGCTATTTTAGATAATATGTCTTGTACACTGTATCACTAGCATTAGTTTGTAAGTTTGCTATTGTATCTACTAACATTATATGGATGTAAAAATCTGAAATAAAAATTGATTATTATTATTATTGTATTATAATCAGAATTAATACAATATCCGACTTCCATTACCCTTAACTGTCTACGTTGATTGTCGTAACATTCTTATAAAAGAATCTATAATATATCAAATTATTAATATAATAGAATAGACAACTAAATTGTTTCAATACAAACCTATATAAAGACAATTAGGTTACATTTTCAATAAATTAATAAATAAATTGTTAAATGCCTGTTAAAGTGTTTATGCGATCAAAACAAAAACACTAAGCAATGGTTTGTTTCCCACCAACATTGAAGGTCTCCGAGGTACGTCTCCAGGTCGTGTAACTCAACGTCAAATTCTTTATCATTTTAACACGTGTGAACATTTGTGGGAGATATTTTATCGCCTTTGTAAAGAGATCTCACGCAAATATCCACAATAACCTTGTATTCCCTACGCATCATGCTCAGAATTAATTTTTAATTGTTCTTTTAATAAACTTATTCAGAAAATTTCTTTATTGTATAAAATCTACGTTTAATCTCATCCATTATATCATAATTAACCAAATAGAAAGTTATGTAAATACGCGTAAAATAATTTTTATCGACCATTAAACCAAATAATTTTATTTCTCTCTTTGATGAATGATCTTATTTTGATTCCTATAAGAACAATTCTATTCCAGAATCACAATCTTCTTTTACTTGGATATTGCGACATCGTTTATAGACCGCATTTACTAACAAACTCAATGAATTCAATCCAGAGAATACAAAATGAGTGTACTCGCTTCTATTTCAACATTCCAGACGATACGATTTCACATTTTTGAATGAAAACGGAACGTATCAGCACAGTCATCGTAAGTATCAAATACTTTGTGATTTGCAGAAACTGTTCGCTACGCAAGTACCATCCTTTTTATATAATTATTTTTTTTACCTAGTCCGGTAACGCGCATTGTCACATAATGTGTGCCAGAAACAGTCGATTCGTTATCCCAAAGCACCGTGCAACTTAATTCCGAAGCAGTATCAAAATTGCTGTAACAAAAAATTTTAAAAATCTTCCTCCACCTCAAAAGGCACCTACATCCATGAGTGCCTTTAAATTATTTGTAAATAGGAAGCTTTAACAGAAAAAGCTTTTTCATTTTAATTTCAATAATGCTAACAAGTAACTAATGTTTGTTTTTTTTATTACGTAGACTTCATCACTTTTCTAATTTTTATCAGCATATTGATGTCATACTTATATATATATATATACATATACATATATATATATATATATATATATATATATATACATATATATATATATATATATATATATATATATATATATATATGTCCGTATACAGGTGTGCGTATGTATGTCTTTGTGCATACGTATATTTTAAAATACGTAGACTTGTGAGGTGCAAGCTGTAAACCGGCTGTGTTGGTGCAACTCAAGCCGAGCTTGACATATTTTTGTGGATAATAAAAAAAATCGTTCAGTTAAAATAATATAGTTCTTTCTGATTTTCAGTTCAGTTTCTGATTTTCTTAGAATGATATCTTTTTAAAAGGTGTTTTATCCACAAGTAAATTATTTTTTTAATGTACCTAGAATCAAGGTTTCAAAGGCAAACATCTTATTTTTATATAGTCGTAAATCCTATAAAACAATTGACTCCCAATTAGGTTTTCTTTTTATTAGGTTGGCAACTTATAAACCCGCCATCTCTCTAAACATGATTTTTATATGTAGTAAATAAAATATTTTTTTAATTGTATAAGCACCTTTGGTGTCTAACACTTGTCGCCAACGTGTAGACAGAGCTTAAGTTCCGTCCTTGTAGAAATCATTGTTTTCCATCTATCCATTTTTCTCACTTAAATGGTTTAGCAGCTGAATCACGCAGACGTCTATAGTGAAATGGCATATATAGTGAAATTTCTTTTTATGGTGAAAATATGTTTTTAAAGGTAAAATTATTTAATTACTGTCAATTAATTTTAGAGATTTGTGGCGTATTAATGTTTCAATTGAAAAAAAAGCTTGTCAGATAATTATAGAGATTTGTGCCATATCAATATTTTAATTAAAAAGAAGGCTTATTAAAGAGCTTTTTAGTCTATTCATTGCAATTCCTTGACTAAAACTTTGATCAGTATTCTATACGAAATAAAAAATGGTTACAAGGTGGCACACTATACCAAAAAATGGAATGTACGCTGGTTTAAGTCGAAAACACACGATGGCTCATGAGCCACTGTGTACTTCTGTATTAGACTTAAGTATTAAAAATTTAGGTACAATTAAGAATGCGCGATTAGAATCCAATTACTTTGCGAAAAAGACATTCAGAGACGAACAAGAGAGGAGCCTCTAACGAGTAATTCATGTTCTCATAGTTTTCATTATTTCAAATATTTATAAAATTATTAGTGAAATTGTCATTTATTTTATCAGTAAATGACAAGTTTGTTAATTATTAGTTTATATAATAGCATACAGTTTCATTTCGATTTATTTCAAAACCTACTATCTTGAAACGCTGTCGAGTTTGAAAATTGCCTACACGAATGCTAACGATAACAGATTGCCGCAAGTAACGAAAGCAGGCGCTTATGCAAAAATATGGCCATGAAATTCATTGCAAGAAGGGAAAAAGATTTGGAAAGAGTTTCAATTCAAAACTATATTTTACTAACATCAGCCGCGATTTTATCCAGGTAGACGACAGTGATATGGCTTTTGTGTCAAATCAGTCTATAATTAATTTCTAGTCTTATTTTTGTTTTTCAAAATCCGTTCGCATTCAATAAAAACATAGTTATCGAATTATAAAAGGGAGAAAATTTTCTATGTTATCACACGGAAACCCCGCTCGGATTTGGAAATTCTAGATCAACAGTGTATGTTAATACAACCTGAAATCAAAGTTAACGAAATTAAAAGTTTTAGATTTCGGAATAAAAATAAACAGCAATATTAAACCTGGCTATATAGCATTCGTATGCAAAATGTCATGCAGATTGTTAAAAATTATATAGTAATAAATAGTCTACTTAACGCAAATTTTTTCTGTAGTCCGGTTTTCAACAAAAACAAGTCAAAAAAGATAATTTTTAATAAATAGTTAACTTGTAAAATTTTATGTTATATGCAATTTATTCGTAAATTATTTTAATATAATGTAAGGAATATAATATAAAGATTTAAATGTTTAACTGAAAAATGCATCAGGCACACTTTAACTCTCTTCACTTAAATTGTTAAAAATAATTCTCCACATGTTACAAAAATATATAATTTACGCTATGACCATTAAAACTATGACCACGCTTTGACCATTAAAACTATGACCACGCTATGATAATTTACGCTATGACCATTAAAACACTGTAAGTTATACTGCAGTGACAGTTGGATGACAATCGAATAAATCGTTTTAATGTTAAATCCTAAAACCCTATTTATAAAATTAGTAAAATTAAGTATATATTACACGCAAGAAACTACTCCCATTAATATCTGCAATGGAATATGAATCGACCCATCAAATAAAATATTCTTCTCGGATTTATTTACCCTAAAACACAAAACAAAATGCGCGCTTTAAAATCTTATTGAAACTAGAAAATATTTCATCACTAAAAATCATATTAGACAACTGAAAGAACATTTCGGATCAAAATCAAAACGAAAAGCTTTCCTGCTTTACCAAAAAAAATCATATGAAGCTTTTAAAAACACTTTATTACACACTCAATTGCTATGCTGCGAATAAGGCGGCAAGAGAAATATCGAATAATGAAAATAAACTTCGATATCGACAAATCTACATAAAATCGATCGTTTTTAAGCACAATTCATCCAATGGTACAAAATACTTTAAAATAATTATATAATAGAATGGTAATGCCTAACTAAGCAGACTCCATTACGTCATTAGCTATAACCCAGAAAGAAAAACTTTGTCTAAGAAACTGTTTAATAGCTAAAATTCTTAGTTCACTTAAGTATGAAATGTCCGATAACCTCTAACACCAAGTTTGATTCTAGATATCTCTGAAATTCAACGATATCAGGAATCAAACTTGGTATTTGAGGTTATCGGACATTTGAAAGTCAAGCTATAGATAAGTCAAAATTTCGAGCTATTTCTGAATATAAGTTTTGTCGTGGAAGAAAGACAGTATAAAAAAATCAAAATATTAAGAGTGTCTGCCAGGGATGTCGCTAATAACTGTACAGTGCACCGATAGATGGAAAAACTCCGATCCGGCGAACTTGATCTTCAAAATGAACAATGTAGGCGACCTGAGAACAGGGTGGATAATAATAAACTGAAAGGTCTAATGAAAGCCTATAAATACAATTAAGCATGAATTAGCAGCAAGATTTAGTATTTCTATCCCGTCCATATTAAACCATTTGAAACAAATCAGCAAGGTTAAGAAGCTGGATTCTGTACGAATTAAATGACCCGTCAGAAGAAAAATCGTTCCGAAACTTAACTTCCTTTGTTGTCTCGACATAAAAGCGAGCAATTTCAACATGTAATTGTTATGTGTTATGAAAAATTAATAAATTTTGATAATTACAAGAATTCGGTACAAGGGTTGGAAAAATATAAAGCGCCAAAACATACCCCGAAACCGAATATTCACTAAAAGAGCTAATTGTATCTGTTTTGTGATTCAACGCTGGTATTATCAACTACAGATTCATGAAACCTGATCAACTGATTACAGCGAAAGTCTACTGTAACTAATTAGACGAAATGATAGAGTTTGGGAACAGAAAAAGGGCAATTCTTTACAGAACAATACTCAACCACATGTCGCACATTCAACGTTGCTCGACCTACAGCAGTTGGACTTGGAAACTCTCTATCCCCCTTGGTATTTTTCGGACCTTTCTCTCACGTATTACCATATTTGCCAGGCTTCCTGCAAGGAAAAGTATTTAATTCCCAGCATGTTATAGGCAACGCCTTTCATGATTTCGTCACCAGTCGCTCTCCAGATATCTTCGCTGCTGGTACTAATAAGTTACGTATGTGTACTGTGTCGATAGTTTAGGGGTATATTTTGAATAATTGTACTGCTTCTTCCTTGAAATATAATAAACGAAACTCTCAGTTCGGAATCAGTCATGTCACATTTTACGATCTAATACCTCTTGTGCAATAATTTTTCTAATGGCTCATTGGAATTTTGTTTCAATTTTTTCAAATTTCTTTTAAATTCGTTTTAATGTCTGTTTGTCCTTCTGCTCTGTTTGTCTCATAGCCTCACCATTTCTACAGTTTTAAAATATGTAAATGATATTTTGCAAATATGTTTTATGTAAATATTTCAATTAAAATGTCACATTACGAATTTAATATTCGTTTATTTCCCCATAAGGGTTGTATAATTTTTTCTCGCACCCCATTATATATAGTATCATTAAATGGAGCTTTTGAAATAAAATAGAATTTTTAATTATCATATTTTTAAACTCCATTTCCGAAGTATTAAACTTCAAAGAAAATATTTCAATTAACTTGCATCTACTATTTCAGGAGATATACACAAATACAAAACCGTGCTTTGTGTCTATTCCTTATATTTATTATTATATTATTATTTAGCCTATTTTTAAGCATTATAAACTTAAAACTTTGATATATATGTTTATTAACAATATCTTTGATTAGTTTATACTGTACATATATTCTTTACTAATTTTTCGTTTACGTATCAAGTAAAAAATGTACATTTTACAAAATTTTCGGTACATATATCAGTGAATAGCTAAGACTTTCACTTTATACAATATATGCGACATTTTTGAAGCAAAAAATTAAGTTAACATACAGATTGTGTTATTCCTTACGACGTATTTTCACAGACGGATTCCTCTCGTCATTCTGAAAGTAAAATATGAAAAACCCCTTTCCGAAATAATCAACTTTAAAGTTCATAATTTAAAAACTATTTTAATGTTTATCATAAAATCACTACAATATATTTATTATACCAAATCCTCCTGCTCTCAGAAAAATAACACTAAATGTCAGAAAACCCTAGTTTTTAATTAAATATCAGTAATAAAAATTATAATTAAATATAATTATAAAAATGAGATCAGCTGCCGATCTGCAGTTTTGAGGTGACTGTTATATGTATATATTTTTCAATTGGTTTAGCAAGCCGGCTTTCATATAATCCTGAGTATGTAAAAAAATTATTCTTGTGTCACAAAACGTCGTGTCGACGATTTATGAAAACATTAAATATGAAACAGTGCGCACACATCGGTCGCCGCGTCATTAAAGCGACACGACGCGACGCGTCGATTTGCAAAATAGCCACCTATTGGAAACTTAATATTCAGCTATGTGAGTATTATTTCAGCAGCATCAGTATCCTTGTTAAATTTTTTTATGGAATTTCTATTTGTGATGATGAAACGTATAAATGTAATTATAATTTTAAAAATGTTAAAAATATAAATAATCTGTTATTGAAAAATTATTTCTCCCTAAAAAAGCTCATTTAAAAAAATATGGCAAATTATTTTCGTCTTATTTTTTAGAGAGAAAACCAAAAAATGCTTGCTTCACCAATTAACCAACACTTCATCTGCTCTGCAGTAGCGTACTATATGCATTTCAAAATAAACGACTTTGTTCCCTTATCTGTTTACATGTTTACTTACAAAGCTATACGCATAAGTATTGGCCATTTGCGTAGATAATAAGCAAAGCATCTGGCTTATACACATTTGACGTTTCAGCAATAAGTAACGCCATAATCATACCTGAAGTGCCACTATCTCGCTGAGTATATCCCCTGTATGATCATCGACGTTAACATGTTGTCTGTTAGTATAGCATAGACATTTGAGGGGCGGAACACGATCTCGAACCGTCACCAAAAACGCAAATAATAAAAACTATTCAACACCTGTAAGAATCTCAAAAAAAAGTTGTTTTTAAACTAGTTTTAGAGTAATAGTAATATAAAAAAAACATAATTCTTTCCATACAAATTTAAAAAATTATATGTCACAAACTGATATTAATTAATTTATTACTCCACTTTGTTGAAAATTATATTATTTAGAATAAAATTATAACGTAAAAATAGTCATTCTAAAAATAGTTATAAGATAAATCGAACGTAAATTAAATATTAAATTAAATAAAGTGATTTAATTAAACAAAGTGACCTAAAATAGTGAAAATGGCGAAAAATAGAAACGAAAAATCAAAAACATCACCGTATTTGAGACAGGTAAAAATAACAATCAATATTACCTATATTTCTTCTGTAGGCTTTTTCGTGATCTCGTAAGCTAAAAAGGGTTCTTTACGGTACAACTTCATTGTTTATCTGTCTGTTTGCTTTCCTCTTATTTTGAACTAAATGCATGTCTCGTTTGGTCTCATAAATTATCAAAGTTAATTAAAAAGAAATAAATAAATATTCATACTTAAATTACACGTAACCTTTTTAATTACAATATCATGACCATCAAAAAATTGGGGCGACTGTAATATTTTTGATATTTTTTGTGATTGGTTTTTTGAGTAGAATTTAAAAAATGGTGTAAAAATCATACTGATACAGAGTAAAGTTTTATTCTAATTGTTACGTAAAATAAGAAAAAAAAACAAAAACTAAAAGTTGCAAAAAAATATCCATGAGTGGAACTTTTGCTCTGATTTAAAAAAATATGAATTCTTTTTTATAGTAAAATGTACGACTAAAAATATACTAAAAATATAAAAATGATCCAGTTTTCATTTAAAAAAATTATATTTAGCCACCATACATGTTTAATGTGAAATTTTTCCTGTCAAAAATCGAACATGGCCGATTTATAATATGAAAATCTCAATGCGATACGAAATCGTACAGACAGGTTTTTTTATCAATTATATCTGACTTTTTTATTATTTTTCACTACCTCTATAATCAGCAGTTCTCAGGAAAATTAGAGTAGACTTACTCTCTGCCTTACTGACTTACTACTTCTGCCCATATATATATATATATATATATATATATATATATATATATATATATATATATATATATATATATATATATATATATATATATATATATATATATATTCGTTTTTATGTCTACGTATCAGTTAATTTCACGCACGCTATTTGAAAACTATTCTCATCGTCAGTTGTACATAAACCTAAACGGGTTGCTTAAACTATAAAATATATATGAAAATGATCCTTGAAGGCAATTGCGGACTTCAAAACCTCTAAGAAAAATATTACGTACTTAACGTCTTTAAGGTTTAATAGTAAAAATTACCGAAAGTCATTTCCTTAGAAAACAGCCGCTTTTTTACAAATTGTATATCAGAAAAAGGTAAAGTCAGCGAAGCACGCGAGAATAAAAGCCATTTAGTGTTTCATCTTCGCTGCATTTACGGGAAGAGATATATAAAAATCAAACATTTTATCAACGAGATCTTTATAAAAAGAGTAACTTTATTTTCTCTTCTATGACTTTCTAAATAAAAACTAGGTCTTTATTTTGTCGAAAATTACATTTTTAGTCTATCTATATTTCTATTTATTATTTAAATCGATTAGTCCCGTTTTAATCTAGACAACAAACAAGAAAACAAGAAGACTCTACCGCGGTTCAATATTCTTACACTTTCTCTCCGCAGGACGAGAAAGGAAAAAAAAGTAGATCTCAATTCTAAAACCGGCAATTCACAGCAGCTTTCACAGAGGCTTTCGTTCTTACGTTCGTATCAGCCTAACAAATACCGGTTTATACTTGTTAACCCTGACAGTGGCATTGCTGACGATTTTATCATCAAAACAAGAATGCACATACGAATTAAGGTTCGACAAGTGTCTACTTCAGATTAAATCCCATCTTTGCATGACACAATCTGCGCAAGATGTCAAATGCACTTAGATTGACCATCAGATATCACACATGATATGATTTAATCAATGTACAGTTTTGTGAAACACTTCTGTGTCAACACTTACGCAGGATGATAGGACAACTTTAAAAACAGTGGAATTAATTGATTGTCTACAAGAAACCATCATAATTGTTCAGGTATTGCAAGATTATCAGACAACATGGTTAAGTTAGCAATCGGTGGACAAAAAATTGATGACGTACAATGACCGATTTAAAAGCATCAGAGAACAAACACATCTAGTGAACTCTTTGATATATAAGCAATTCTTCGATATATAAGCCTTTCATTGATTGCAAATTTTCTCCAAGAATATAAATCGAGTAAAATTAAGAGAAAAGAACGACAAAATCTTCTTCGAAACACGCGTAAAATAAGGTTCCCCAATTGTTTGTATCTCTATAATTTTTTTTAAGTTAACCAAAATAAGTGCTGATCATATGCTATTATTACCTAGAAATTTCTCAGATTTTTTAAAACTATGGCTGACAAATTAGAGATGGGAGCAAAGGTTTTTGTAGTAGAGGTTTGTGGAAATGAATATTGCATTAATACTTCGTAAACGAAACTCAAAAACGAAAACATTAAATAAAACCTAAATTTAGTTTTCAAAGATCTTTCCAATAATATCAGAAAAAACAATAGGTGCGGCAAAAGCTTATGCCATTTTAGGACAATAAATTAACATTATATTAATAATTATATTCGAAGCATTCATGTACATATCATGTACTAGGTGCTTGATTTCCACATAAAGATTGAATTACAAAAGTATAGTATATGACTGTCATCTCTTTCAGTGCTTCGTGAATTCTGGCATCGTCACCAACACCGCCAGCGTGGGCAGCGTCATAGGTTTTTCCGCCATTCTATTGCCACAACTTCGACTTCCAGAGAGCGTTATTAAGATAGACGACTCTTCAGCATCATGGATAGGTAAGAGTATCTCATAACCAATAATAGTTCCCTTAATTCCAACCCCATTGAAACAATTTGTGCATTAATTAATTTTCTTCCATAAATTAATCCAATTGTATATTACTTCAAGGTCGCTATTTTAGTTTCCATTTCGACTATATGAACAATGGTCGCTACCTTACTTTTTATCTGTCAAAAATCGATTCAGCCATTTCAGGTTCTCAATAATAATAAAAATACGTTGTGATATATAAAACACTCATTCGCATACAAGAAATATTTATTGCTGTTATCACAAAGTAAATAATACAATTTGGGAACCACCTCCTCAGTAGGTAAGTCAACTCACGTCTTAAAAGTAATATACGTTATTTGAAGATTATCATAAAATTTTGTTAAAAAATATGGACTTTGCCAACACATCCTTGATTAGGATACAGATACGTATAACATTTTTATCCTGCCCCATATTATAAAAATATGTTTAAAGTCTAAATACAATTACAGTACGCTCTTATCACAAAACCGAATAGACCATGAATTAAATTGGAAACAAAAACAAGTTTAATATAAACCGCTATCAATAATATTCAAATCATTTCAACCGATACTCACAAAACAAAGGGATTTCTATACAGTAACACCCGTCAAAATAGAATTACAAGGATCACTAAATCTATTGTTCATCTCAATCCACTGAAATAACAGACTATCGTGTCGATCAAGATAAGATGGAACATCGTTAGGAACATATCAAAACGAGTAAATTCTCCATATTACTAGTCAATATCTTGAAATATCAGAGATACATATCTGACAAGGAAGTAAGAACTAAGATAAAACGTGTTTCGATGCATTAGTGTATGCTAATATAAAATGTTTAAATAGTAGTTATATTTGTGTGTATTAAAAACTGATTAAAGTTATTGAAAAAAAACTACTTTTGTTGCGGGAAAATTAATTTTCTTTAATAAGTCTATGCTTCTAAGTAACATAATTTTTTAATGCACTCGTACTAATGTAAACACTTGACGATAATAACGTCAAATTAAGAGTTTCATTTATACTCAGATAACATATGAGATAGTACTAAATTGTTTTAATTAATTAAATATTCTAAGTGTAAGTGCATAGATTATACTAAATTCGTATAATTTTAATTTTAATTCTATACATTCAGAAAAATTGGTAAAATCTTGTTACAAATCGACATATACATTTAATAAAATCTACATATAAGTTTAAATAGACAATTGTCAATTAAAAAGTACTCACAATGCCAGTACCAGAACACGGCTAAATGCAGTTAAAGGAAGTCGGGATGTATCGCTCCTGTTGTAAATTGTACCTACGACAACTATTTTTGGGGGTTCATTAATGTTTTAAAAAAACGCGTTTATATCTTACTAGATTTAGCCCGTCGCTTCGCCCGCGGGAATTTTCGTTCGGATTTATTCCTGACCCGATCTAACTGCTATATCACCTTTCTGTGAATAGTCTTGAATTGCTTCTTATCACACCAACAATTGACATATTAGAATATTAAATTTGATTATTCAGTTCTACCCTGCAGGAATTATTTTATTTCTCGAGTCAACAGGAAATCTATATACTAATTTGAATAATGAATTATATCAGTACAGAGTTTTATAAAAACCTATCCAATCGTTTCGGCGTGATTGAATAACAAACATTCAAACTTTCCCAAGTATTATATTAGTGATGTACTTTGAAAGCAATATTAGAAATGTAAAATTATATTTATTAACATATTAGCTATTACTCGCGACTTTTTTTATTATTTTGAATATGATTTACATGTATGAAGAATATTTTAAGTTGTGAGCATAGTGAAAGACAGTGGGTATAGTGACACAGGGTTGACCACAACTTTCAAGCGTTAGAGGATTAATGGTTAACAACTTGCTGATTAAGAACAAATTATTGAAAATATTTGAAACAATATAGCTGCAACGCCATCTAGAGACGCTTAAAGAATTTTTTTTAGGAGAAGTCCCTTTCCTCAAGATTTAGCCAGATTCAGAATAAAAACAGTTTCTTAAGAAGATTCCTTAAGAAACTCTACAGTTTTCTTAAATCCTATACATTAGTCTATAACGTGTGACTAATGGACCATGGACCAATCTTTGGACAATAATGTATATGGTCCAAAGATTGGTCCATCCTTCTAAGAATTAATAAGTTTCTATATTAAATAAATATCATATACGAAAACTCTGTGTTAGATCAACAGACATAATCTGTAAATTCTTCATAATGGTATCACCACTTTGCTTTTGGCACTGAGCATCAAAAAATATTATGTGACTCTTCACATGTAACTGTATAACTTACAAAATATACATACATGATATTTTAACACTCAATTCTAATGGATTTATCTTTTTTTTCAATTTCAGCGTCCATCATCGGCTTTGCCCTAATTGTAGGGAACTGTATGACACCTTATCTCATGGTTAGGTTTGGTAGAAGAATGACACATCTGTCAAATACAATTCCCATGATCATCGGCTGGTTTATCGTCATTTATTCTCAAAGTGTCACCAGTATCATCATTGGAAGATTTCTTCAAGGTGTCGCAATGGGAATACAAGTATCCATCGCTTCAGTCATAATCGGAGAATACTCGAGCCCTAAAAATCGAGGATTTTTCCTATCTATGATAGCCTTAGCTTTAGCTGCTGGAATTTTGGTGAGCCATGTATTAGGTATATTTCTAACTTGGCAATGGACCGCTTTGGGATGTACAGCATTCCCTTTAATAGCACTCTTGATATCAATATGTTCCCCAGAAACGCCCAATTGGCTGGTGTCAAAGAATAGATTCGATGAAGCAAAAGAATCATTTTACTGGCTTCGCGGTCGAGATGATCTTTTAGATTCCGATGAATTAGATGTTCTCATCAATGTACAAAAACTCGAAAATAGGCTGAAGGAAAGCGCAAAATTAAATGAGGAAGATGACGAAGGTATAATAGAGGCACTAAAAAAACCAGAATTACATACTCCAATTCTCATCATGATTCATTTATACATTATGTACCAATTTGCTGGAACCAACGTTTTAGCAAGTTATACCATAGATATCCTTAAAGCCATGATCGGCAAAAACGCTAATGTAAATGTTGTAATGTTTATTATAGATGTATTGAGACTAACGACTGCAATAGTAGCTTGTACGATTATGAAGAAGTTTAAAAGAAGAAATGTTCTGTTCTTCAGTGGCACATTTGTATTGTTAACTTTATTAAGCATGTCGGCTTATTTATACCTCAAACGCACCAATTATTTCGAAGATATACCTGCTTGGGTACCAACTACCTTAATCGCCTTATACACAATCGCCCTATTTAGCGGTATGAGTCAAATGCCATTCGCTCTGGCAGGAGAAATATTCCCAGTAGCTTATAAAAATCTCGGTGCTGGAATTAGCGGTGTAGCCTTATCATCCATGCTATTTGCAGCTATCAAAACAGCACCACCTTTATTTGCAGCTATTGGTATTGATGGGACATTTGCTATGTATACCGGTATAGTTCTTTATGTGTTGATATATCTCTATTTCGTTTTACCGGAAACAAAAGACAAAACTTTGCAAGAGATCGAAGATGGATTCAAAGGAGTTAAGACGAAGACCATACATCCTTTAGACTTAAGTGATTTTAAATCCTTACAATCGTTACATTCTATTAAAGCATATCACAATGCGAGAAGATTCAGTAGTCCAGCTTGTTAGTCCAGTTTAAATTAAAATCAATATTCGACTATGTATCTTCAAATTCAAAGTAATTTTTGGAAATGAATGTTTAAACAAAAGTTTATTAGTCTTCCCATCGGAAGATAGAGGTCAGCGGAAGAAACTGAAAGAAGTATAAAAAAATAAACATAACATCTTTTATAAAGATATAAATATATCCACTATAGTGGATTTGTGTCATAAAATTTTAATTATATTTGCAAATAATAGTTTTATGTACTGTGTGTTTATAAATTGTTTTGATAAAGACTTAAGGCGAATCATTTTTAAGTTAATATTTGGAATAAAATTAATTAAACATTTAGATTTGTGAAAGACTGCCGAAAATATGACTAATTAAAAATTAAATAAAACTATTTGAAAATGTTATGAATTGTCGAAAATTTTTCATTTAATGCTACTAAAACTATGTTTTACAAATTTTCACCGATACTTTTAAGTCTACATTTCCGTATAATATTAAGGTTATTTAATTAAAATGTTCGTTGTTGTACTATATATAGTTTAAAAGAAAACTGTAAGTACTTTCATTTCAAATTTTGAGTAATAAAAAAATGGGTTAAAGATTGCACAATACAAAAATAGGATTATGAGATATAAAACCATATAGTCTAATTGCGAAAAAAAATTTAAAAAATCAAGGATTCACGAAAACGCCCGATCTCTGAGGGTATGTCGTGACACCTCGCCGTATCTCTCGCGCTAATTTGCTCCCAGATATATATATATATATATATATATATATATATATATATATATATATATATATACACTATAAGAAGCATAGACCAGGAACTTGTTTAAACGTTTACCAAGACCATTGACTACTAACAAATTGTCTCTAACAAATAAAATATCCGAACAACGAGGTTCGCACCAACTAAATCTCAGAATAAAACCTAGTCCACAATTAAGAGTGAGAATATCCAAAATCCATCAGAGATGTACTCATCATCATTTGTTAACAGTAAAGCAAGTAATAAATTCTTTTACGAGCGACAGAAGTTTGCTGAAGGGATATTTTGGATAACTGAAATACGTAGCCACTCTAACAATTGATGAATTAAAAACTGGTTGCATTATTGTGGCTGATAAAATTCTAGTGAAATCATGTAAAAGCCGAGATAAAGTTTGTTGATAAAATAAAGATCGATAAGCAAAATATAAACTCCGTTGTCACATCGAGAAGAATGAGTGCGCTAAACTCGTCATCTGTTTTCGACGTAAGACAGTTTTTATCGATAATCCAACACAATGCGCGTGCTGTCAATTTTATGCACCGGCCGTAAAATTAAACATTACACGTGTATCTCATTACGACTTTCGAACATATATTGTGTTGATTTTTGCATTTAAAAAAGTAGCAAAATTATTAAAATGTTTTTTAAATAAAACTAAAGCGGCTGTATGAACGAGCCTCCCGATATCGCTTTTCAAACGTTTCCTGTCCTATAATAATATCCGTTTAGTTGCTCGTTCACTTTAGCAATAGTGATCTTTTCTCTAATTGTCTTTTCCTTTCAAATGGTATTTACAACAACTTCCTTACGATGCCTAAATTAAGCAAAAAAACTATGTAAAAAGTGCCTATACTACTTCCAAAAGACTGTCAAATTTTAAACATGTTTTACGAATATTTTTTTAAATTATTTCACTTTTTATATTTTGTTAATTTTTTATGTTGAATATTTGATAATTTGTAATCATATTTATAGATACATTAAGTGTTTAGTGATAAGGCACGCATTAAGTCGTATACTAACAAATGACGAGTGGCAAAGAAAATATTATGTGGACGGAAACAATATCATTTGTTGTTTAAAAAAACCGCGAGCAGCCCTTGTAGCTGTAAAAATAATATTTAATATGTGTTCCCTTCCACTAAATGTAATTTTAATTAAATATAATTAACTTTTACTAAATTACACTCATTCGGTAGTTAAATAAATTATCGCGTTTGAGATGCTTCATATACTTTCCAGTATTGAGTTAATAATGCTCCAGTATTCAATTAATTAAATAAAAAAATTAAACTTAAAAATTAAATAAATAAATAACTGGCTTTCTCCGAGATTCTAATATAAAAGAGAACTGCGCAGCTCTGTTTTGATTTCTACTATAAAAGCGCAATATTTCAAGCACTTATAAATAAACAAAAAATATTACTCGAAAAAATTTGTATTATGGTAAGCAAAATTTCCCCGGCATTAATAAGAAAATTAATTCCCCCAGGATTAAAAATTGACTAAATATTTCTCAGCGATCAGTAATAAAATAAATTTCACCAAAAATATTTTCCCAGAGCTAATTTACTGAAAATTTACCCGGAATAAATAGCAAAAGAAATTTCTGCAGAAAAAAATTCATTAGGGTGGGGAACTTTCGTCGGGAAAATTTTGCTAGGAGATACCCTAATACAAAAACGACTGAACGCTGTGCTGCTATGATTACTGCTTGAAAAGCCCAACAATAAAAACACTTTATAAGCCCAACAATAAAATTAAACAATATAATTTTATTGCGAAGTCATAAAAATATACAAACAGGTCTTACTTGTCGCCGGAAGAATTTGTTAATGAAGAAACATTAGGTAGTAAATAGTTGTAAAGTACATATAACGCAGTTTAACCGTTTATTTTTCTTCAAATTCAGAAGTGAGTTCCATCACTTTGGCTCAATAGTATAAATAATAAAAACCAATTGTAAGGTCATGGTTAAACTTAATTGTCTATCCATCTTTGTATCTCAGCCTTATAAATTTTTAACACTCCAATAACTAGATTCGATATTTGAACAATCGGTGTGTTAATATATTCTCCTATCGCATGATGAGTGGAAAACTATAAAATTAAGTGTTTAATGTACACTTAGAAAGAAAATACGTAAATTCGACATAAACTAAAAAATACCATGTTCATAGTTCATAAAGATAAACACCGAAACTTAATCAAACAAATATCGAACTGATATCATAAATTGGCATTATACAACAACCCATAAACGGATAAAAGTCTTTATTGGTCGGCTACGTGAAAAACCGTTTTGAAATTTGAAAAGATTAAACAAATAAGGATAACGTAAATGCTTGATTAAATTGCTGATAAGAGGTTTATAAAGTAGATGATTATACCAGTAACAGCTATAAATTCACAAACATCTTTTCACCGCGTAATCAAATAAGATTAACTACTGCACAATAATGAGCAACGATATAAACGTTTTTAATACTTTCAGTCAATATTAAAACAATTTTCTACTAGAAACACCAAAATTTAAAAAGGATGATGAAAAATAATAAAGTACATTTTTGCAACGGAAAGTTGGTACAATTATACTGCCAAACGTGTTCAATATTTTCTATTTAAAATTACAATAACTTTGAAGGCTCTGTTATATGAGAACAATCATTTACTACATAATGCTTCTTTTTTCACAAATTGCTTCAGATACACAAGCTAAAAAGCTAAATCTAATCGCACATAGAAAATTATGATTCCACTTCAAAAGTGCAGGTAATAAATGAAAAAAAAACACTTCAAAAGTGCAGGTAATAAATGAAAAAAATTCACTTCAAAAGTGCAGGTAACAAATGAAAAAAAAAATTTCTTAATACAAGTTATATAAATCGTAAAGCACATCTTGGTCCTAAATGCTAATTTATAATGTTGTTTAATATCCTAATAAATTAAAACCAGTTGATTTCTATGACTTCTGAGTAATTTATACTTGTTATTTTGGTGGAGTTCCATAGCTTACGAACAGGTTTTAATAAAATACTTTGTTAAAAAAAAGAGAAAAAAGAATATTGAAACATGGCAACAAAAAGAAATAAACACAATGAAAATCATCTCATTTCACGCCCATCACCATCTCATTTCACTAGGTACAAAACAAAATAAAAAATTTAATTATTCGATCGTGATTAATTAATTAGTAAAATTAAATACCGTACGCTATTCTATCAATACGGGTTACCAATTTTATCATCCGAAGTCGAATAATGACTTGCTGTAAATTCAAAATAAAACAGGAGAGAAAATATATATTATTTATCGTTAATTACACAAAATCTGTTAAGTAGACAATGGATTTATACAATCATCATAAAATATTGATAGCAAAAATCTCAAGATAATATACGCTTAGTTAAAACAAATAAAGTAAAATTAAGGTTATTGCAAGTTAATAGCGTTTCACACTGAGATAAAGCTGATTTATGTTAATTTAATCGAAGACATAAAATAAAACAAATGTCGAAACGAGAATTAAATTATCAGTTAAACGGGATATGAGCAACTTCACTAAATTTTATAGAAACATTCCAATTATGAATTAACATGGCATGAAATATAATTAATAATAAAAATGTAGACTTAAAAATAATATCCCAATGATAAATTGAAATGAAATAAAAGCAAAGTGAGGAAATACTAAAACAAAATGTTTCTCTACTTTATAATAACATTATTAATTAATGCACGTAACTGTACTTTCAACGAGCTGGCAAACAATACTAAAACCTAATGGCATACAACTTTATCCAATAATTTCTAAAATAATGTTGATAGAATAATAAAAATATGGATGGCGCCGCTCACTGTTCAACTACAATATAAAAGCTATTTTGCAGCTGTAATAACTAATTTTTAGAAATATTTTAATTATAAATTAATATGGTATATCACAAAAGACCCAAAAATATCATCAATACTAAAAACAGGAATCAATCCAAACTTAAGAATAATATCCCAATGATAAAAAAAATAAAATGGTTTTCATTTTTCATTTAAACTATATGTTATTTCCATTTTATACTTTGAAGAAAAGAAATACAAAAATAAAACTAACTCGGATTGCACTCCCTCATTAAGTGTAATGTTCACCCTCCTATTAACAAAAATTGGAACTTGTACTCTACAGCCATACCACAAGGTCAGCCCACTTTACTATAAATTTTAATATTATTACAATTTTCGCCCTAAATATGTGTCTTGGTGCAATAGCGTATTTATACGGGTGATATTAACTGTAAGACTATTAAAACTGACCAATTTTCATTTTTAAAATGACGGCTTGTAACAATATTTTTATTGTCAAAAATTGTTTGTTACTAAATATTGGTTCAAAAAAGGAATACCATAAATAATTAAACATAGATATTTACTGAATACAAGCGAATGTCAGAATTTAAAAATAAAATATAAACAACTTACCCCTTGTCTAGTATTTACCGGGTAATAAAATAACAGTTGTCATGGCAACTTGAAAAATATACTATGGGGTAAGTATTTTAGTTTTGCATTTAAAAATCGATAACAGCCAATACCCTGGAAAATATACAATAAAGTAATTATCCACCTTTGTTTACTTTTTAATTTCTAGATTTTTACAACATTTATAGGTATGTAATTTGTAGTCAAAATTTGACAGTACTCATAATTATCTATTGAAGCCACATTAAGCCATCTATACGTAGATAATGGTAAAAAAGGTCTCCTTAGAGATCTAACGTTTCAAAATAAATATAATATCATTAACTGCATGATAGATGGCGCTTATAGTAAACTTTCATATAAAAATATTTATTAACTGCTTCTTAATCTAGATATATTCGGAAGCTATATAAATAACAAAAGCATTTCGTAGCGGTATAAAAATCACAAACATGATTACTTCGATCTAAAAGAATTAAATAACATCACAATGTAAAACAGGAATAGGGCCATCTGGCGAACCATTTCTGAAATCTTTTAATAGTTAATAATCTTGTTAATAACATGTGAAACTCATGACAAGAGGGTCTCATAAACACTTCGACACATATAAGCATTTGAAATGTATAGTTATTCGTTTTATAATTTAATTTATATAAATTTTTGTTTTCATTTTTACTCCGCAATAATTATGGTGCTAAGCTTAAATATTAATCAGATCTCAGATATTTTTCAGTAAATATTTCTCGAGTATTACACACAGTGGTAGACTTTTTAAACCATTGTACAGAATTAACGGAGGAAACACTTCTAACTAATATTTTAATAGCGTTTTCAATTATAGTTTTATTAGAAGCAAAAAAGAAGGCTCAATTTGTTACATTTGCTACGCCTGTTGTAACTAATTGGAGTAACCTCTAACTTTTGGTTTATTAAATGAATTAGACGTTTATGTAATGATATATTTCTGCAAATGTTTTTCCATCTGAAAGCGCTGATGAAAACTAAAATTGTCAAAACTTCTTGAAACTCAGCATTTACTTATATTTATTGTTCTAAATACTTTTCACTATCTACAATTATACTGTAACTGTGCAACCAAAGAAATATATTGCATAAAAGACAACAAATCTGAGATATACACTATGCAGGTCGTGTGCACACTTATTTGCGTATAAAGTTTAAATATTTAGGAGTTTTATAACATTTCTGTTAAACTATTTTTAAATATTATTATTATTTTTCAAATATCTAGCCTCATACCTAAATCTTTCAGAGGTCTAAAAAAATTAATTGTTTTCCTACATATCTTAAATTGGCCGAAATAATTTTGCATTCATGTCCCTACTAAATACAGTAATCCTGATTTCTTCCTCAAATTTCTGACACATGTCACCAAAAATATACAATGGAAAAGGGTAAATAGGGGACACGCAAAACAATATGGAGAGTCATATTTCGATTTACATTTATCATAAAAAAGTTATTACTAGACGCTTTCGATCATATTTTAAAAGACCTTTTGAATAACGTTACACTGGATGAGGTCCTTAAAAAAATTATCCATACATTCTATATACGGAGACACTTAAAAAAAATATTTCAAACACATAATGAAACGACTATCACTTAATTGAACTATATCTTACTCTAAATTTTCATTACAATCGGTCTTAAACTGAAAAATACTATAACTTTGGAAAATACGGAGATTCATATTAATGTAACAAAGCAACGAGGATTTGCTAGTTACCAATCGGCTACGAAACATTTAAAAATGTACCCTAATCATAGAACACATATCAATGTATCATACATTAATAACTTGAACACAAATAACAAACGCCTTGTATGACATACTTCACAAGCAAGAACAGTATGTTCACTACAAATATTACACCGTTCCCACAAGTATTTCTCGCTTACATTTTTTTTAACTCTTAGCTGACTCGATTGCGAACAGGCTAGTTTAAAATATTGGCTGGTAACCGGAAATCAGTGCTAGCAACGGAGTCGCATAAGTCGAACCACCTTCTTATGGAGAAAGATATCTTCTATAGATTATAAATGGATTATTAAAGCATTGGTAACTCAGTTTCTACTGTTTCTTCATTTAGTAGAATCACGCGATTTTTAGGACGTAAATTAATCACCGTGACTTAGTTGATAATGGATTGATGTTTAGAGCGTCCGCGAAAATCATTCCTGAGAAAATGGCTCATTTGGAAGAGAGTAATTTTAACCCTGTTGGGCGGAATCCTTCATTGGGTGATATGAGACACTATTAAGGGACTTTTGAAAGCGCCCTCTTTTGTCTGTTGGATTGTTACAAGATTCTAAAGAGGCATTGAATAAACCCGGTTAGTGGTAGGAATATTATTTGTTGCATTACTTGTTCTCTGTGACTGTTCTCTATTTATTTAAAACATTTAGTCACGTTACGTCACGTACTGATCACAATCTCGAATTTTTAGATGAGTTATTCTGAATAAATAAATATAACATACGGTTCACTCGATTACAAATTAAATAGATATCTGTAAATCCTAGAAGCTCGCATCATCTACAGGTTCAGAAGAAGAGTAATAAATACCTGTAAATCCTAGAAGTTCAGAAGAAGTGTTTTCAATGTTTCCAGCAATGTTTTCGTGTTTATTTATGTAGAGGGAAGAAAATTATATATACGTGAGGAAGAAAGTTCTATGTATATTAGAATGAGAATGTATATTCTCTATTATAGGAACTATTCTAGCAACTATCTTGGTTGCAGAAATAAATTTCTTTTCCCAAATTTGCCTTCTGTTTTCAACTAATCTAAAGTCTTCATGAAACATTTCGCTTCAATTTTTTTTGATGCCGATTTTATTTATAAACAATTTATAAAGAAATATAAGCACAAAGCAGCAATACAGGCGACACAATTAATACTACTAAATTAAATTTTACAACCAATACAATAAAGAAATTGTAACTGAATAACCTTCTTATTATGCCTAATTTCAAGATTCTACATCAAGCGGTTTCTAAGAAAAACGGCTGTAAAAGACAAACAGGCGGAATAATAAGCGATCTTATAAGTGTTCCATTTTTTCTTTTCAGTACGAGACCCCAAAAAGAACTATCCCATAAAATTGAGTGCTGTAATAGCTATAACGGGTGGGATAGGATAGAGGGTGGGTAGGATAGAGGAATTTCGTATATAGTTTTCTCTCCATGGCTATATAACATGTATTCAATACGAATTACGTTTTCGATATTAGTACCTAATATAATATTTGTTCATTTTTAATTTTTCTCACGATCAATAATATAGTCTTAGTCGCTGGGCGCAAATAGCCCAAAACCTAAATTTGTAAAATGATAATTAACAAATATTGTTGTACTAGTATTTATCACAACAACCACACTCCAATTTCAAGAACCAAGATTACTCACAACCATATCGACTCTGTTATTTCACTCAGAGAATGTGTCGTAAAATTATCACCATTCTAAAAGCACGCGTTACACGTAATATGCGTTACTGTCGAATATAGTCCGGAAATGGTTGAGCAGGGCGAGATAGCCACGCTGCGGTTATACAGCGACCTGCAAATGTGAGACCACTTCTATCGTGATTACTACAAGTTTAGTTTAATATTAGTTAGGTACATTTTTAAACGACATAATTAAACACAAAAGTACTTTAACAAATACATAATAGCCACACCTACTCGTCAAGGCTATCTTTTGGGACAAACGGTTTTGATGTTATGGAGATTTGATCGATATTACGTGATAATATACCAAACATACTGGCCGCTCCAGCTTAGCCCAGGCAAAAACGGATCATGATTGCATTTTGTTTTATCCGCATTTCTATACATTATATATTTACAGTTGGCGATTTTTCAAAAACGCTGAAATGGAAGTTTGTTTCTATCTAAGAGTCTAAAGACAAATTTTCATATCTTCAAATTTAAATGCTTTGGAATTCTCATAAAAACTTCCACCCCCTTTTTAACACCTTCGAGATTTGATGAGATTTGATGATTTTGGAGATTTCATGATGAATCAGTCAAAGAGTGTTTTTTTAAATATAGGTTTTAATTTATTACTTTACGAAAATACTCAACAATTTTGCCCAACGCGTTTAAGAGACAAATACAATTCATCTTGTCCCCGCACAAGGTTGCTTTCGATTAAAATGCTTGTGTAATATTTGTACTATAGATACCAAACCAAAAGTTGTAGAGCTACAATCACACGAAATTAGACGTGAATAAGCTATAAATATGTCCAGAAACGTATTGCCATAGGATCTCACTCTGGGAGAGGAGAGGTAAGATCCAGTTGCTATGTCAACAATATTTTATATGCACCCACAGTTAAAACTCAAAGATTTAGCCTACTGTGGCAATAATTTCTGAAGTAAATCACCTTAAATTCACGAATCGTAATTGCATATTTTAAAATCGGCTGGTTAAATTTAGGTATACTTATTTGTTCTCTCATACATTTCCAAACGATCCACATAACGATGGATTACAGAATTTCTGACTCCATAATTATCTGTGAGCGTTGCTAGAATTTGTAATCTACTTGCGTCTTACTTTTCTATTAAAAACAACCTTGGTAACAAAGAAACTACTGTCGCGAACTGAATGGATTTCTGGTCAATAAATTTGCAATATGCTCCAATTCTACCGCTCACACATATTGATTATTCTGATATTCGCAGTTTTAAGTAAGTAAATATTCGAAAAAAATAAAAAATTGGTAATCGCTCAGGGTCAAATGTCTTAGTTCGTACTGAAAAACCATGCAGGAATATTTCAGAAAGTATAAATATCTCCAAAAATTTTTCTTGTCTTTTATTTCGACAGATGAATATACTGCGTACCACAGTCACAATTTAATTTTGTACTCAAATAATCTTCTTCAGATTATAGTTTAATTATGAGAACACTGTTCTTGAAAACAAGAAAAAACGTGACATAAACAGTTCCTAGTATTCAAAAATCAGGTATTTTGTACTGAAAATAAACTAAAGGAATTAAATAAGGCACAGTAGTACGACAAGTACAGAGAAGTCAAATAGAATCTTTAATATATCAAAAACATTTGAAACAAGATGTGTCTTTCAAATCTTAACGAGTAAATGTTCCAAATAATTTCAACAAATTCCAACAAAATATTTCTTTTCCTCAACTAAACTGACTTTGCCCACATCAATCCCAAATGATTTCTACAAGTTCCAAATAATTTCGACAAGTTCCAAATGATCCAAATAATTTCGACAAGTTCCAACATAATATTCCTTTTCCTCAACTAAACTGACTTTGCCCACATCAATCCCAAATAATCTCGACAAGTTCCAAATGTCCCAAATAATTTCGACAAGTTCCAACAAAATATTCCTCTCCTCAACTAAACTTACTTTGCCCACATCAATCCCAAATAATCTCGACAAGTTCCAAATAATTTCGACAAGTTCAAACAAAATATTCCTTTCCTCAACTAAACTTACTTTGTCCACATCAATCCCTTTGATTTCTACTCATTCACTAATTTATAGATTAAGATCAAAAACTAATTAAAAACAATTATATTTTAATGGTGCCATGATCAGCGTAATAATTTTTTAAAAAGTGACTTTTAGTGATAGATGTTAGTCACCGTCTTCTTCAGTATTTTTATAATATTTCCGTACCAATAATAAGTTGAGCGTCACTTTGTGACGACTTCATCTGTGCAACGTTGGCATGTTTTTAGCTTAATGCATAGATAACATACTAAATATTAAGAAATAGTTACTAAATATTAAGAAATAGTTACGTTACTGTAATAGAAGTTTTGAAATTTTTGACTACCTTTTAGCATTTTTCACATTCAGATAATGGTTGCGTTTCAAATACATCGCTATAAAAACCGCTGTTTGCAAATTTTGATCCAAATTATTAGAGGTCTGTATTAAAGTTTCTTTACTATGGTGTTAATGAGATTAACTCTCTCTTTTAAGACTAAAATAACCGTAAGATATTTTATATTTAGGTATCAAAACTAACAGTAAAGTCAATATTCTTGACATTTACAAAATATAAATGAGAAACATCCAGTAATTCTGAACCAGCAAATTTCCTTCCGCTTTATAAAGATACTTGCTCTGTTTTATCACACGTCAATTATCTATAATCATAAGTATAAGAATTTTTTGACGCAAATAAAGTACTAATAAAAGTTCGAGCAGAGTGCAGTTTGAGAACATTTTGAACTCCTTGATATTTATCTGATATCATTTTATCAACGTACCTAAATTTGAAGACATCAAATAAAAATACTGAATTTTCACATTTCCTGACATTTTTGTTCAGCGCCTTAAATATACGACGATTGAAGAGAAAAAATGAAGACCAAACCTAGAAATAAAACTTAAAACTATCAAAAAAATTGTTACAATGTTCTTTCTTGGAAGAACCGTTACATTCTGCAAAAGATACTCATAAATCTTAATTAGATTCATTTAAAATATTACTTTAAACAATTTTGATGTTTACTATTCGCAGTTTTATCACTGAAACATAGTAAAAAAATACGAACATCTTATAAAATGGAGTTGCATCAGATCCCGAGTTCACAGAAAAAAAAACGATAATGCTAATAACAATAGCACGATGTGAATATATGTAGCGCGTGTGCCGGTATGGATATGTTTGTATTCACGTGGATATGAATTTACATATGCTTTCGTGTATATGCCGATAGAGTATTTTATATAACGCGTGACGCAATACTAAAGTCACGATATTCAAACAGTGCCAAAAAGTCTAACTGGCTTACCGAATAGACTCGTGATTATGTGTTTGGGCATCCAAGTACATAATAACGAGTCTGTTCTTCGATTCAGCATGATGCTCGTTGTAAGTGTAATGTTAGTGCCGTATGTTTGGCGAATTTCGCAGAAATTTGTAGAAACCTCCTCTTCTGAATTTCAATGTGATTTCACTATATCTCCATCAATCATGATCCATTGACGCAAAATTCTAGGTCACCTTGAATGTATCTATGTAACTACGTGTATATGTATATATATATGGAATTATATATAATCAATATTGGAAACTCTGGAAACCACATTCCTTATTTGATCGGGTTGAAACTTAGAACAAAAATAGCATATATAAAAATTTAGGTTAAGTTCATAAATGGATAAAATGGTATAAAATTGAACTATGTATACAAATGAAACATTTATAAAAATACTTTTAAAATACTGTAACGTTCATTGAATTAAATGAAAAGCACCCTAAACGGTATTTCAAAATATACGCCCATTTTACTTTGGCTTTTTGAGATATAATTCATTGTTTATTTGAGAACATATGATTGTATATTTTATTGCATTCATTAACGGAAATCTTGCTAACGCTGAGTAAACCTTCCTAAGGCTAAATACGCTGTCCAAACTAGATACGTCGATAAGACATAAAATAAAGTACAAATAATTAACCCCTTGTCAAGTTTCTAATGAAAATCAACTAGATGGCGCTGTATTTTATTTTTATTTTTTTAATTTGTATGATTTCTTTCTCAAACCAAAGTGCCAATTTAAAAGTGGATTTTCAGATACCATAAATGAAAAATATTAGCTCCTTGTACACCATTTCTAATTATTGGTTTTCCCTTAACAGTATCTATATACTGTATAGATAATCAATAACTAAACCTACCTTAACGACCAGTTCTTGCCATCGGTTTTATTTGGGATACATAAATTAACTTCTACTTTCTATCTGTGAATTTTAGGTTATTTAGTGTATTACGGTTATTCTAAAGTTTAATTATGCCATACCTAAATATAACCAACTATAATGAAATGTTTGACTATTCATTCCTTTGTATAAAATATACTTTAAAACGGCTGAAAAAAATATTAATAATTTAAGTTAAATAATACAAACTCACAATTAAATAGTAAAATTAATTAATAATACGAATTATGAGTTCCTAAATTTTATCGCGGAAATAGAGTGGGAATATCTCGCTGTTTCATTCGCTCTCATAGAAATACAATGTCCATTACTAAAAACGACATCACAATTCAATATTACCGTCCTTGTCTAAACGTAAAGTTATATTCATTGTAACTCAGTAATTTTTTAAACTTACCCAAAAAAGTTTCACTTCTCTTCAGCTTGCGTCTTAAAATTATGATTCGTAAAATAAAATAAATTGTCAAATGGACCATTGTTATACTAGGTTAAATTTTGAGGAATGCTTAAGAAGACACGGGAATGTTAGGAAAAGTTAAAAAATTATGTTTTTTGTCATTTTATGATTCAGTTACTTTTAATCGCTCCTAGAAATTTGGTCACACATTAAAATTAAATTTAATATACAATATGATTTACAGGATCAACGCAAATAAGTTTATTATAAAGTATTTTATAAAAATCGCCCCAAATACTTAAACTCTGACAGTAAACAAATTAGTTAAAATCAACATTCACTAAAAATGCAATAAATGTAATAAATTCGTAAATTCAATCCATCTTGACAGTAATTTGGTGTTTATTCTTTTTTTTTAATTTTGACTCACCATTATTAATTTTTTTATCCCAAATATACAATATAAATAAACGAAGGTTTCATACATACTTAGATACATATACAAATGTAAAGCCTTAAAAGTATTTAGGTTTCTATATAACTACTCACAAATATTATTCACCATGTCAATATACTTCCTACCATACCTTTCAAAGGCATTAAAATCAGATTATATTTTAGAGGTTAAATTTGTGATATGTATCATAATGTTTCCCCTAAAACCTAAAATAATCGCTGTAGTTTTGTTGGAAGTTTAAAATAAGCTTCTAAAAACCATGCTATTTTCACAAATTTGGCTTCGATGAATTCGGAAATATTTTTTTCGCATTTTCTTCAGCATTTCTTTGAAGATATGCTATTTATAATTAGGAAAAAAATATACTTTTGAAATCCTTATATCTAGCCTCTTCATATAATATTCTCACACGAAATACAAATCCATAGGAAAATAGCCTCTTTTAATAATATCACCTACATGAAATAGAAAAAAATATTACTATCACTACACATTATAAGACATAAATTCCATTTATACGCTTTTTCCATATATTCACAAGTTTTTCCAAATATACGCAATTTTCTCAGTAATTACAAATTTTATTCCGATTTTCACTATTGGATAGATTCATTCAGAATAAATGTTTAACATTTATTCACAACGAAAGTTTAACGAAACGAAAAAGTTATGAATACTTTGTGAAAATGGATAATTTTCACAAAGTATTCATAAGTTTTGCAACCTGTGACGATGACTATCGATGACGACGAAAAAAAGCATTCGTCGGAGGAAAAAAAGCATCTAGGTATGCCCTGCTTAAATCGTAAGAGATGCGTGGAAATAGTGTATGACAACATTGTTGTGCTCGAAAAGTTCTACAATTAAGTCCACATTACCATGTATGTATATTTATCATGTATGTATATACAAATCCATAATGAACCATTTACCGACAAAGAATTTTTTTGTGTAAAACAGCCTTAATGGTTACCAAATTAAACATTATAATAATCTTCCTCCAATTATATACATCTAATTTCGCTTGTATATCAGAGTTTTCTAACGAAAAGTTTAAAAGCTATGGCGGTATTAATGGCGGATTAAATAAACAAAAGCGCCCCGTATCTCATTCGTTGCCTACCGCACTAAGTCACGGCGGATCGCCAGTTTGGTATAAATGTTTTAGTATCAACAATTAGGAGATTCATACGGATTAACATCCTATGACAATGTCAAATTTCAACTTTTCATATTGACCGATTTCTGAGATAAACGGCTGATTTTTTGAGATAAACAGCTGATCTGTGAGCGCACAAATATGTAAACGTGAGCAAACTAATCAGGTTTTCGTTCTTTTTTTTTTGAATCCTAAAAATCTTAAAAAGCTAGTTAATAAAAACCAAACAAGAATAAACCGGACCGTGACATTTTTGCATCCATACGAACTTTCATATTAATATTTATATATTTTCTAGTGTAAAACAATACGTCAAATTAACCAAGTTGAAAAACATTTTGAATTTTAACCATCACAAATATTAAATTTGTGATGGATCGAGAACTATTAGATTTTGTAACTGATAATTATATTTAGATAAACCAAATAAGACACTACATAAAATTAGGTATCTGTGGATACCATTGGAAACTGACGGGTTATGAAAAAGATCCATTTTCCTTTGAAGCTTCCATTTCTTCAGTTGTTGAGTGGATTCTTGTAAATAATAAAGAAAGAGAAGCACAGATAGATAGATGCGCAATACTGATGGATTAGAACTCTAATAAATAAACAAATAAAATAAACAGAAATCAAAGACAAAACTATAGACAACAAGCAAAAGACAAATATCGCTGCAACTTATATGGACCTTGACACAAAAATACTCAAAGACCTCCAGATGTCTTGAATCGAATTGATCTAAATTTTGCTTATTGCACTTCACTCAAAAGCGAGAACTTAAAGCCTTGAAGAATACCAATAGAATCTTAATACAATGTAACACGTGCCAGCTTCTCGTCTACTCCTTTCACCAGCTCTTGGGCCGAGTTCGCGCTGTCTAATACGTCGGGCAGATTGCAAAAGATATGGCGAGCGAGCGAGAGGTACAGTGTTGTAACAGCCGCTGTTCAGGTGTGGCCACGACAAAGCTTGTGGATTTATGTACAATGAACTAGATTAAAGTAGAACATTATAAGTATGTATAAATTACTGACATTGATAACAAATCTTTAAATAATTTCTGGGTCAGATATAAAATAGGAAAAAGAAATTGAAAATTCGTAACTCGCACTCGTGAAAATTCAATCATTATTTGGGCTAAAATATTCACGGTGTACAAAATTCACTCTGTTACAATTTTATTACATGTAAAAGACGAGTAAACAATGGATTGTAAGGGGATGAAAAGTTATTCTTTCCATCATCGCTGCTGTCTTTCGGTAAGGGAGGCAACGTAATGCTAGGACGTACATGCTAGGACATATATATATATATATTCCTTTTTATTTCGTATATTTCCTTCTTACTCTATTGTAATCAAATAATTTGTTTTGTTCACATCATCATCAATCGAAAATCTTTATATGTATATATATAACGACGCAAAAATAGTTAAAATTTTAAAAAAATCATAACAAAAATACACAATCTCTTTGGGAAGTATTTATCATTACTTATTAGAAAAAAGAAACGCATTCTGAGCTATATTTCAATCTATGCGGCATCTCCTTAAGATGTCATTTAATTTCGATTTTTTATAAAAAACACATTGCCTTTTATATTTCTATGAATTCATTAACGAAAATCTTTCTAATTAATACATAATTTTTTTTTCATGAGGTGTATGTAGATAAGCCATTTATATTAAATGGATAGATAACGTCTCACAATAAAATTAGCACTAATCATGTTTCTATTAGAATGTGGCGCTGTGTTGTCCCGCGAATATACTGAATTTCTTTTCATGAATAATATTGTAATTTCAATGTACAACAATTGACTTTTATATATTGCATTATTATGTTTTTTTGATAATATAAACTATGTCAATTAAAAATACAAAAAAAATAATATAAAAAAACTCTACGCAATTCTCCTTTCTGATTGACGCCTGCTATCGGCATTTTTTTCAAACTTTCATCCCGTAATTAGTAAAAATGAAAGGTAACTGACTAATGAATCATATCCTTTCAAAATCTTAACCATATAACCTTGATATTTTTATTGACGCTTGCTATCGGCATTCTTTTCAAAATTCCATTCCGAAATTAGTAAAAACGAAAGGTAACTGACTTACAAATCATAACCTTTCACAACCTTAACCATACAACCTTGAAATTTTTCGTAAATTTTCCTCAATTAGGAAATATTTTTTTAACATTTACCTACTTTACTAATGTTTAATACATCTTGAATGATAAACTCCAGTAACAAGTAAAATCCTATAGAATGAGATCTAGTAAGAACATTAAACGTATTAAAGAAACATTATATGGAATAACTTAACTATGAAAAAAGTTTACCGTCTACACAATACGCATGTTTAGAATAAGTGAGTTATTGAAAGTTTTCAATCATTCTAACACATATGAAAAATATTTCAAATACTATAAAAAAGTTAGAACTAAAATTCGAACGTTTTTCTCCAATTTTTGAACCCATAACCTGTATTAAAACAAACAAAATACTTAAATATTTATTTAAAATAATAATAATCTCAAAAAAATCACAAGACGATATGTTACTAAAAATACTTCCACTAACATAATCTGTGGAAAGATTATATAAATTCACCAAAATAAAGTATATATGCGTTCTTTACTTATAATTGTTTGTCATAATTAAAACATTCTATTTCGGAATATCAATTGCCCGAGTTCCAGTTGCTCTTATCCAGTTTTATCGAATATAATTTTGTTATATCAACAAGGTGATTGCCAGAGCTTGTCGACTATGAGCGATGTGCGACTTTAAAAATACAAAGCAAATTTGTATAAAGGTCTATAAAATATTAAAAATTTAAGTATTGAGAAAGGATTAAATATTTCCAAATTTGTCGCATTTATTTAAAGCCGTTACGACTCAAAAATGCGAGACGTGTGCGGTCAACTATCGAAGTAATTATGAACCTACACGTGTTGGATTCCATCCAAGAGCCAAGACGATAAATAAAGATTATCATTTTAAGACCACTCAAAGTCTGTGTGAGTTAGTTCTTGAGAAAAATTAATTCTAAAGAAAACAGAAGATTATTTACGAAAACAATTCATAGATACACAAATCGCTTCCTAGGTATTCATGTTTCTTCTCTTCGCTCACGTTACATCTCTCACCCACACTAACAAACGTCAGTTTATAGCCAAAGTTTGTATTTCAACAATTTTTATCTAAATTCCAGCGGTACTCTCTTTTGATTTAAACCGAATTCATAACGAAACCATACTAAACATTCTTTTACGCCTTCCGCCATAACACCAAAACTGCAAAAAATCTACGTTCCGTGTCTCCAGGTTCAACTAAACAAAACGTTTTTGCGCCATTTTTTGCAGCAATCACTCACCGATAATTATCAACGCATCCGCTATCGTTGTGATGACGTTGATTCCATTAGTTGTAGCGGTTGACCTTGAAGGGTACTTCAATGTCACACGTGAGGATATATGTGTGACATTTGCCATAAAAAATGTATATGTGATTATTTGGTAGCTATAATATAAAGAAGTATTATAATGGCGGAAAGCACGATAACCATTGTTCTCACGAATGGAAATATTCCTAGACTTCCTTAAGTGTTGGTAAATAAGATTATGTCGTCAGTACCAATATAGCTATTATTTTTTTATATTTTCTGAATAAAATCCTTGCCCAACTTACAGCTTAGTGGCACTACTTTGTGCAAGCTATAATCAAAAATATTGAAAACAAATACAACAATTACGAAACCATTCAAAAACTCCACCATCTTCATATCAAAGTCGTGAAACGAAAACCAGAAATGTCAAATTTAGCTCGCAAGCTATTAAGGTCGCAATTGGATATTGGTACATGCATGTTTTATATAGAACGAAGGTCTTCAAAGTCGAGCATGACAATTTGGTATAAAAACAACCCCAATAATGATGGTGTATCAAAATGTTAAATGGTTACACTCATTTAACTTAAAATGTTAAATGGTTACACTCATTTAACATTCTAACTGAATACCTAGAGTAAAGGTGTAATTCTCTTCTTACTTGCTGGCAATTATTTCCAACCATGTCATCTCATTTTAATCAATAAAAAATAAAAGAGTTTAAATTATTGTTACAAAAACTTGCACTTATTCATTCGTGTGTTTGTCAAAATTGGCAAAGTATTTCTTTAGCATTCAGGAGGTGGTCAATCAAAGTATGGGAAGATTGTTTTCGAATAAAATATTAATGGATAAGTACGAATCACATCGCAGTCTCTGTGTATGTATGTACGAACGTACGTACGTACGTGCGTTTTTAAATGCTTATAAAACCTAAAGGGAGCACCCGATTGGTTACAAACTGGTTTTATTTGAAAATACTATCAAACGATAACTTTCCAAGCTTTGGAAATCCGTTCCGCATTTCAGTTATGCCATCGAATAGTTGAATCCTATGTCCTATAAAACTTAAAAAAAAACTAATTACAAACTACTTCTTTTGGTCCATCGATGGTACTTATTGTTTTTATTTATAATCGTAATAGCGGTTCCGTAGGCAAAGGTAAAAAATTCAATTTCCTGCTTGCCAGTCATTGATGGATCAGTTTTATTTTATGACAGTCGAGTAGTTTGGATCCACTTTTGTCATTAGCTCTTATTTTATCAAAAACCGAATTAGATTTAAAATGTTACTAAATCCATCTCTAAGTTCTGTTTGACTTTATTCCAGACTGCTCGTTAGGATAACGCAGAAAATCTAAAGATCTTCATAATTCGGTTTTGTTTGTCCATCCATCCGTCTAGATCATTGTTTCTATGATTTTACGAGTATATTATCTGTATAAAATGTCGTCATCGATAAATTCTTCAGATACACTATTAACCACTTCGGATTCTGCGATGTGATTCATGATTATCCACAAATATTTCAAAACAATCTTCTACCCTTACTTTTAAGACCATTTATCCATACAATTATTATCATTTTCTGCTTTTACGTCATTTCCTTGAATATGACAAAATTTTTCAAACAAATAATCATGTTTAACAATGCTATACTGCAAAGATCCATTCAGTACTGACCCCTGTAGAGGCAGTTAAAAAATATGTTAGTGACGAAGAAAACTCGGCATCAGGTTTGCCAGATGATAAGGACTCAGTTGAGTTCACCAGATATTTTACATAATATCCAGATAACAGATTTCATAAATTCACCCAATAAATAGTCGTATGAAATGACTCTTCCGAGTAAGTGAGGGATGACACCCGTAGCTTATTTTTATATGTACATAAAACTTAATGCAGGCATTAGGTTGGCAACTAATAAAGAAGATATCTTATTTCGCAAAGTTATTTATTATACGTAACGAATAAAATCAATCTTCATTTATGATGGCACCATCGTTATCCATCACTTGTCACCAGCGTGTAGGCACAGATAAAAATCCTTCCTTGTAAGATTTTTTGCACTTTTAACTGAAAAATTTGGTGTGTTCAACCTTAAGTTTGTCTGTATCTTTAATATTTTTATCGCGTAAATAATTAGTCAGTTCTCCCAACAAATGGGTGAAGAAGCACAGTCCATCCAAATTAAAAAATTTTTTGTGTGTCACGTTAGGAACTCAGCATCTTCGTTCATACACTTATCAGGTCTCTGAAGTTGAAGGAGCTGTGCTGGTTAAACATAATATTTACTATGCTTCCCCGAAGCGTGAACTTGTTCTTCTATAGCAGTGCGAGAATATGAGAGTATCACGATAACACCAGAGAACAAGATATAGCTAAACAACACAAACTAAATCTGGGATTTACTTCGCTTTCAATTTCGCTAAAATTATTACGTACACATTTAGAGACTTATAAACGTTTAAGGGTACGATGTGGTTCTATTACATTATTTGTAAATGTTAATTTTTGTCAACCAAAATATATTGACTATTATGTCTCTCAAAGGCGTAAAATCTGGTACATATTTCGATAATATAAGATCTAAAATAGTCGCTATATTTTTCCTCTAATCTCCTAGTGAGATGTTATCAGCGCTGTTACCTTCGTGACTTTTGGCTCAGTAGTGTCGGAGAAATAAGACAGTGATGCTCTATTTTTGCGTATTATTTAGAATATCTTTTTCGACGTGCAATTTAAAATTATAAACAAAATATTTTTATATTTCTCATAACAAGCCACATAACATTTAAAAAAATTAATACTTTTATTCATATATGAGTACTCTTAAAAAATAAAGGAAACCAGCGTAAGTAAGCTTAGCGTTACAAAAATTGAATATATTTTTTAAAAACCTTATACTTTTTAGAACATAAAAAATGACAATTCAGCAATTTGCAATCAAGAACGAGGAAAAAATAAAATAGAATTTCTAAGTATAATACGAAACATAAAATTTTCATAAACGCCCACATTCTTTATTTCTTATTAACATATCAAGAAATGTTAATAAGAAATAAAGATAATAAAAATGTAACTAAGCACGTAATAACTTTTTAATAACATGGAGATTCGTTCTGTTTTTATCAAAAGTAATACCTTTTTGGCTCTTTCTGAATTTTACGTGACTTTTCACGACCATGTCGCACCTACAGCGAAATACATTCTGCACTTTCAAAGATTTTCATAGAAATAGCGTTTACAAACAATTCTAAAAAGTAACTCAACTTTTTTATTAGATAGCTAACAATTTATATTATTAATTTCCGTACCTTCCGCTACGACCGGCATTGTTTTTTATAAATGCGTGGATAAATAATTATACGTAATGAGTACACTAATATCAAGGACAACATGCTCAAACGAGAAACACAATGGCACTGAGACAGGTCTTATACATACAATAGCGTTTACAAACAATTCTAAAAAGTAACTCAACTTTTTTATTAGATAGCTAACAATTTATATTATTAATTTCCGTACCTTCCGCTATGACCGGCATTGTTTTTTATAAATGCGTGGATAAATAATTATACGTAATGAGTACACTAATATCAAGGACAACATGCTCAAACGAGAAACACAATGGCACTGAGATATTTATAATTATGTAATAAAAATGCGACGGTTCGCAGTCAACTATGTATGATCCGAAAATGTTGGTTATAAGCAATATTAAGATGCACGTATTGTGGGGTGGTGTGCTTTATTATCGACTAACGCGCCAGCCTCGAATTTTGACGATGTAATTAATTATAACCTGGGTATTTCTACAAGTAATCACCTTTTAATACAGCTTCTTAGAAACAGGAAATCTTCCTCCAAAAACGATACATTTTTTTTCAAAAAAATGACATACATCTCCACCGTATGAAGACATGCTACATATCGCAATTCTTAAACGATTTTTCTTATTCATTCTTCTATCGATTGAGTGACCATCAGAATAAAACTCTATTAATTCTCACAATGATTTATCGAATAGTTTAATTTTTATAAAAAAAATATCCACAAAACTCCCTTGTTTCGTGTTCGGCGACTACTCTCTAAACTAGCTGGTTTTAATCTTTGTTTACAAATTTTTATTTCATGAATAATAAAAAAAGTATAGAGTATACTTTGGGTTTAACAAGTATTTTATTGTTTTATTTGATATGTAATCAAAATGCCAAAGCTATTCCAGTATTTGAGTGGCTTGGTTGGGAATACTCCAGATACAGGAACAAAATAGAATTTGGTGAACTAAACGTTAATTAGTCTTTGAAATATCGCATCCACTTTTCTTTAGACGTACAGGTCAAACACTGAATCAAATTTTATTTTTTTTATACCACACAATTGACTATATTTCGATTGGATAACAAAGGTTAACCAATCAAATGTTAATAAATGCGCTTTCAGTAAATCTTATTAAACTTAACACTTCACCTCTGGCCATGTCCGTTTCTCCAATTTATGGCCAAGTAGAAAATTTCATTGCGCGATTTAATACGCACCTTGCGCTATCTACTGTTGTACATAGGTACACTATTCATTTGTGAAATTACTTTGCCACTAGTGGGTGGACATTTTTTTTATTATTGTGTACTAATATAACGTATATATATTGTTTTAAATATTAAATTGATTTAATTAACTGCATTGGAACTGGGATAGCAATATTTACAAGATGCGTGTATAAATAATAACACAATAGACACACAAACGAACAAACAGACAATCATTCAATAAATTGATTTAATTTATTATATTAATTATCATTCATACCTTTTTTTGTAAATATTAATAATGTACAAACACGTAAAATTTACAGTTTTACTGTACATGCAAATAATAAATAAACATAGCGGAAACTAAGGTCATTGAAGAACGTATCTAAGAAAACCGACAAAGCGTGGGTCAAAACACGTACCTGCAATACTATCGTACGTTATAGCTTAACATTGTTGATATAAACTAACTGGAACAATTTTATTTGAAAGTTCTAACGAAAATCTAGCATCTAGGATTTTTTGAGATTTTTGAAATCCATGTTTGAAAAATTATTTGAAGGAGCCTTTCTGAAAATTAATATTCCTCAAACGGGTCATAAAAATAAAAAAATACAAAGAAACCTCAATTTTATTTAAAAACCCTACCCAATGATCACGTAACCGGATGAACGAAAAAATATCTTACTGTATATTTAAAAAAATCAACATTCCGTTACATATTAAATAAAAACTCTAAATAATGCATATAGAGGTTTATATGCAAAATTTTACATACATAAGTCTAAAATCAAGACGACTGTGCATTAATATAAAATAGTTCATTGGAAATAATGTGGAAGATCCCTTAAAACTTTCAAAAGCCTTGTTGTAACAGGTGATTATATACGAAGAACTATGATTTCATGAATTTACGTACAATTTGTGGAAATATTTTCTTATACATATCTCAGATTACTACTATGTCAATAATTGTGAAGTGTGCTTCCGAAAGCTGGTAAGCACAAAGCGCCATGGACGCCATGATGACTGCGGCTGTTTTGGGACACTGGAGGGGAAATATTCTATCAGAGAAAGATTAATATTGAACATCGCACTAACACGTGAGCGGAGCAGCAAATAAAAGCTATTAAATAATATAAAATATAAATTGACTGTGACAAAAGTGATCGATGATGTGTTAATCATAATCGATAATTCAATAATTAGTTGAATATATAATTTTGATAACATGCATTTTATGCAGTATGACACTACCATTGAAAGCATACAATCACTGACATTTCAGTAATAATGACATTCGTTACGATGATGAATTGTCTTTGGTGATAAATTTGTAACATGACACGACTTCTAGGAGTGACATGCAAGTAGAATAAATTGTGACAAGACCGGCAACTTGTTAAATACACGACACGATAAATACATTTTTTTCAGATGTACGCTGTACTCCTCGGCGGGGTTGAAATAATTAGTTTTCCCGTTGCTGTCATGAGAGGACTTGATAGAAACATTTTCTCAAATGTTCAAAATATTACTTTCATTTACTTACACTAGCTATTCGTTCTATTAGATATTTGTTCGTGGCTACTAGATATTTGTTCTAAGAAAAGCGACCAAAATAAACATACCTAAGTATCAATTATTAGGAACCATGGTATAAGAGATTCGTCTACTATCTTCAACGACTTAAATAAAAAAATAACGTTAAAGAATTTAAAACGATGTAGAAACTGAGTTGAAATTAATATAAAATACTTTTTCTTTGTTATTGTTGTAACAGGCAACGACAAAGACACACGATTGCCACGCTGCACCATCATAGTGCCACGATGTAACGTAGCGAACCCCCATTGGGATTTAAATATTTAGTGATGCGAGTAATATTTCACAAAAATAAATATCGATCAGTAATATTTCGGAGCTTACAATTCCGAAATTGAAAAGTCCAATAACGTAATTTCGAAATAAAATAAAACTTTGTTTCGCATAAAAAATTAGTTTTTTAAGGATTTTATTGACACTCCACTTTTCCTGAAAATAGTCAATAATTGAAATATGATATTTCCTTAAAATAGTCAATAATTCAATAAACGAACCACCTAGACCTAGACTAGAATACGAAGTTCACTTTCATATGGAAAGTTAAACTCGTCATTTTTATAAACTTGTTTCCAGGAGAAACTTTTTCTTTCCAAAAACTAGGTTTTCCTTGCATATTTTTTATAGAATGAAGGACGGAAAATTAAATATTGTGATTTCAAAGAATCGTAACATTTAAATGCTTGTTAGCCGGAATAATTTAAGTATTATTTGCTAAAAACTTATCTTGTTGCCAAAAATCAAATTACACTTTTTGATATTTTTATTCATAAGATATTATATAGATATAACCCTAATGAGACTGTTATTTTGTAGTACACATACACAATAACAAGACTTCTTCCACGATTTGATCTTAGTTAATTATTGCCAAAAAGTGTTTCTGATGATATTAGGAAAAATTAAACTGATTTCACGTGAAAATTGTCCTTTAAAAAAACGTCGCTCCAGGACTCAGTCCCGGAATTCCAAAATTGATGTCCAATATTTGTGAATGTGAATTCCAGTTCTAGAATAGATAACTATCCGATATTTCCGTACCATGTAGAAAATTCTAAAACAGTGAATATCGGCTGGAGTAAAGACTATTACGGTGAATATTAGCTAAGACTGAAAACTAATACAGTGAATATCGATTAAGACTAAATACTAATGCGGTGAATATAGGCTAAGACTAAAAGCATTGTCATCGACCAAAATATGTATAATAAGCGTAACGTTTGTTATATTGAATACTCCTGTCTGTTAGAGTGACCCGAATAATTGAAGGTTAAGTCTGTACAGTATATTTCCTGTAAGTTGCAACCTAATCAAATTATTGTCTATGCTTCGCACATTTCGTTTAGTGTCTTGTTAGCAGTATATACGGTCGTCCTATTTCGCATATCGCAAGTGCATGCGCGCATGCATCAGCACCGTTAAGTGGGTACCCACGAGTCTGGCCCCGCGCTAGCAAAATTCGCGAAGATACACCTTCGAATAATGATTCGTAACCGATTAGCAACCACAGTGAGCTAGCTCGGACGTGACACAATGGCCACTGAAGAAAAGAGTCGTCACACAATAGATATTGTGGTTAAGAAACTGTGCTATAAGCATCGTCTATCCATAATAAAAAAGTCTATTTATATCTACGTAAAGTAAATAGGAATAACATTCCTTACGATATATGTTCAAACATTAGATAATAAAAGGAAAAAAAATTAAATGATTTGAAAAGTATTTTTTTTTGATACACCCATTGTATTTAATTTTTCCTATTCAGAATAATATGGTGGATCACATCTGTAATGAAAATTATAATCATATGGGTGATATTTAATTTTGAAAAAGGGTTTTCTGATAAATAGTTTATTTTTTCTAAGAGTAGTACAATTTGATTTAATAAATATATTGAACTGAGTTTATGACAAAAAATTGACTTTTTTCTTTAATTACGAATATGTAACACCCATTACACTGGAAACGATTTTTTCACATTCTCCAATATTTTACGTTCAGATTGATGAGAGAAACCAGTCCTATAAAATATATTATAAGAAAAAACACAGGCTTCATAAATCTTAAAACTATAATATTCCTGTTGTTCTATTATGTTACGTTGGCAATTAATAAACCTCCATCCCAATCACAAAGTTATTTTATTTTTTACATGTAATTAACAAAATCAATCTTCAATTACCCAAACAGCAACGCCACCGGTCACTTGTCAAGCACGTGTATTCGAAGATAAAATTCCTTGCCGGTAGAATTCTTTGGACTTTCAAACTGAAAAGCAGATAAGTTCAAACTTAGGTAGCATGTCCCAAACGTGTAGTGTTTAAAATGTTTATGGAATAAATAAAACATTCAAAGTTCCGAAGAGTGTGATAGTTAATAATACCCTTTAAATAAGATACTTTAGCTAGTCATTGATAGATTTGGAAACTCAGTAACGCCATACAAAGGTTGAGCTTCTTCTGAAGCTGAAGGTGGTGCCAGGCAGAATATTCATGCAGTATTCAAACAGTGGTAGCAAAAGTATTTCGACTTCTTTTTCAAAGCATTCGGTTATTTTCCTATTGCAGTATAAAAGAATAAGAGAAGTTCTACCAAAATAACTTAAACTTAACCAGGGTTATGTTTCTTTATATTTTTTCTATATTTAATTTAGGAGAACGGCCTGGATAAAGATTACTGCAGAAATCAAAATTTCCTTCTTTTTATCTTTCATGCCAATGCTCAGCTGTGTGAAGAGAGTGCTCCTTCACCCATCGTTGAGCATATGATGCGTATTGCTTCACTCGCCTCTCATCGTAAACGTAATTCATGAAGCAAGAGTACTCGAAGTTCTTTCGGCGAAATTTTCAAATTTTGTTTCTTCTTTACTCACCGAAATTAAATTGCAAACTGAACAGAAAAACGAACGCCGCACTATTTATATACCCTACCAAACACAATCGAGAAGTTTTTATAACATTCCAGAAATTGCTAGAAAAAGCAACACGTTATTAGTTGCCAACCCAATATTACTAATGACGTCACGGAGAACATCGTTTCGTTGTTATGGTATCAGTCTTAAGAATGTAACAATCATATTAAACTCATCAAGTACCATCTCACAAAGTAACACATTACATGATTGGTTTTGGTATCGTATTTTATAATCCTTTTCCATACGCTCTAAAACGTATGTGACCATTTTATGCATGCATGCATACATTCGTGGGATATGTTAATACATAGTACATGTTGAAGAATTTTTGAAGTAAAACTTCTTTACGCACGCTTGACTTGGGGAGTAAGGTGGTGAATGCGTGACGAGAGCGTTACGAAAAGTGTGATCGGACGAGGCGAACGGAAGTTGAGAGGGAGATATAAGTTAGTGAAGACGGAAAGAGAGAGAGTTACGTTTCACATATTACTGTAGGGACAAGAGAGAGAGGTGCGAGCACACATTTTCTTTCTCTCTTTCTCTCATAGTCAGTTATGTTTCGTATATCTAAGACACAGTGCAAGCCTATTGTCTATATCACACTGTAGGAGCAAGAGAGAGCAGTGCGTGCGCACATTTTCTTTGTCTCTTCTCTTTCCAGTGCATGAAATATATATATATATATATATATATATATATATATATATATATATATATGCGAGTTTGCCAGCGTTACGCGAAAGGTGATTATAAATTATAATTTCATTTCGTTTCGTTCTTGAATAATTCTATAAATTATTATTTTGTTGAATACATTAAATATTCTACGTTTAAAGTGAATAAAATTGTAAATTCATTTTAAAGTTCATATTTTGTGAATTTGAAGTTTTACTTCAGTCGTGTGGTCTAAAGCACACTCGTTTTTTTTACTACTACCTCAGTCCGCAAAATCGATTATAATCTCCTGTATTTGCGTTGGCTACAAGATAAAATTATAGTATCGAGGCACATTGCGGTCAATTTTGCAGGCTAACCGTAGAGACTACAAGTAAATAAACTACACAAAAACTAACTATATTATAATAAGTTGTGAGAATAGCTCCCAGATATAAAACTTGTTTTTCTTGTCCGTTCAGGCCCTCGGATACAGTTACACGCCCGCTTTATTATCTACTAGCTGTGCCCACGCCGTCATTCATACGAGTAATTTGAAAAAAAAAAATTCTCTCATATGTTGGTCCTGGGTATAAACTATTACCATACCAAATTTCATCAAAATCTGTCTAGTAGACTTTGCGTGATACCCGTACAAATTAACATACAGACAGACAAAAATTGTAGAAACAGATTTTCTGGATTCTATTACTATTTTATACGCTCATCAAATTGCATCAAAATCTGCCTAGTAGACTTTGCGTGATACCCGTACAAATTAACATACAGACAGACAAAAATTGTAGAAACAGATTTTCTGGCTTCTATTACTATTCTATACGCTCATCAAATTTCTTCAAATTCTGCCTAGTAAATTTTGCGTGATACTCGTACAAATTAACATACAGACGACAGACGAAAGTTCCAAAACAGATTTCTGGCGTCTATTACCATTCTGTACGATCAATCAGCCACACTTTTTAAAGTATTTTCCATATACAGAATTTGTTTTACAATTTTATTATATACATAGATTAACCCGTCAGCCTCGAGTTTTAAAGATTGAAGTAATTATACCTTGAATAATTTTTACAAGTAACCAACTTTTAATAGCTTTTTGGAAAGAGAAAATATTCCTCTAAATTTATAAATTTTTAAAATGACATACGTCTCCGTCCGTTGGCTGTACATATTACATATATATACATATACATATTTATGAAGTTCATATTCAGACATCCATGTAGTTTCACTTAATTGTGAATAATGAATTTGTACAAAATTAACGCCAATTATATTAAATATTCAGACTTGTCAATTATTTTTATTTTCATGAACAAATTTTCAACAAAAGTTTCTCTTCGTGTTCGACTACTATTATCGGTCCTTATTTTATGCGAACCTTTTTACCAATTTTCTATTCACACTGCTGGTTTTAAGTTTTCTTTATTTTTTAATTTTCCTTACAATTCTTTATTTAATAAGTAGTAAAAATATGCGGTGTGCATTTTCCTTACAATTCTTTATTTATATAAGTAGTAAAAATATGCGGTGTGCATTTTCTTTACAATTATTTATTTACATAAGTAGTAAAAATATGCGGTGTGCATTTTCCTTACAATTTTTTATTTATATAAGTAGTAAAACTATGCGGTGTGCATTTTCCTTACAATTCTTTATTTATATAAGTAGTAAAAATATGCGGTGTGCATTTTCCTTACAATTCTTTATTTATATAAGTAGTAAAAATATGCGGTGTGCATTTTCTTTACAATTATTTATTTACATAAGTAGTAAAAATATGCGGTGTGCATTTTCCTTACAATTCTTTATTTATATAAGTAGTAAAAATATGCGGTGTGCATTTTCCTTACAATTTTTTATTTATATAAGTAATAAAAATATGCGGTGTGCATTTTCCTTACTATTTTTTTTTATATATAAATAGTAAAAATATGCGGTGTGCATTTTTCATTCTACCAACGATATTTAAATTAATATGAACCAAATAAACAATCGTGTTTGTTATGAATGTTTAATATTTTATAAGACTTTTATTTTCGCTTAATGGATAATTAGAAATATATAAGAAAATGGCCTACGTTATATGTTTGGGCATTGCGTATTTACAAAATAATTCGATTCGTACTGCTATGGTTAAACTATATATTCATTCTTTATTTACACAAACATAATATTTTCCATTCTTATAACACAAACACAATAATGTTTAGGTAACTAAATAAATTTGTTTCAGTCTTAATTAGTAAAATATTATAAACCCAATTTTCATAGCCAAAACTCAATCATTTTTATCCTCTACTTAGGCCAAACTGGACGAGTCCAATTGTGTCACTCGAAGAATGTAAATATTGACACACGATTCATTTATACTCAACCCGATTCCAAGGTTTTACCGTCATGTTTGTTTTAATAATAAGCAACGAAAGAATGAAGAATTCAATCTGCCGTACACAAAAAATTCTGATCGTTAAATATATTTACAAGCGGCTTCGACAAAGAAAACTGATGTCGTGCACTGTAGAATTATAGGAGATTTATCAAACTTATTAGACTTTATAACTTATAAGTGTAATAAATGTAAGATGATCGAGATAGGTGAAGGAAAGTGAAAAATAAAGGAGAATAAATTTCATTAAACGAAAATATGATTTTCAGGAAGGGATTGTGACATCAAAATTGTTTGTGCATCAAATGAAAGATAATACGTTTTTGGGAAGTGTCTCAGAGGGGTTGAAAGCCTGTGTGTCGATTGCTGAGATTTCATATCCCGAAAGGAAAAAAACGGAACCCTTAAAAGATCAGTCATGGATCCGTCCCTCTGACTATCAAAACCGTTTTCCTCAAAAACCCTTCGATATAAAATACTTAAAATTAAACTTAGCTAGGCGTATGACATACGAATACGCATATAACTCAAAGATGAAAGTGCAAACATATTCATTTGGAAATTTTAGATTTTTTTTAAATTTTTCCATCTGTTGGAAGTAAATTAAAGGATTACGAAGCTATTTATTTTGAATGAAATTTTATGTAAACTAGGCCTAGAAATGTTGCTGACAATTTGGACAAAAATATATTTTTTACAAAAACTGTTATTTCCATAATTTTGAGTTCAGTGGCCAAAAAAATATAGGAGGGGATAATGTATTTTTTTCCATGTGCATGCAGCATGTCTCCTTAAATAAAAAAAATATTTTTGAGATGTTTATCAAACAAGCCTCACCATTTTTAAACAACCATATAATATATGAAAATATTTTAAGAGAGTGAACTATATATGTCTTATTACTTTGCAAAATTCCAAGTTTCTACATTGAACGGTTTCTGAGAAAAACGGCTGTGACAAAAAAAACAGATTCAGAATTCCGTTTCTTTTTCTATTTATGGTCGAAACCCGAAAAACGAAAGTGGAGTTCATAAGCAAACACAAAGATAGTAGAAACGTATGACGTTAGCTAAGAAAGAACGTTTCTCCTCAATCTCAGTATGTGAATAATAATGTAGAAAGTAAAAATTTATCCAAAAAATGTTTAGCGCAACTTACATTAGGTACATTGTATCTTTGCCGTTAAGCGATGGCAAACATCAGTTCTATTTGGGTCACACGCAAAACCATAGCGTAATTATATGTAAGAGGGCCGTCACGCCATCCGCAGAAAATTATATTCTATTTATATAACAATTTCTACAGTTCTCTTCTCTCGCGCAGTTTATGCTCTCACAATTGTTTTCTGAAAAAAAACGACTTATAAAAATTCCAAAACTGTTTATTTTAGAATTATTTGTAATATCTTTAGTCAAATCGAACATTTCTAACATTTTGCGGAATTTTCATTTTCTGACTGTTTGCGGACATTTTCTCAAAAACCATTTGACATAGACCATTCAAAATTAAATATTTTTTGAGATATTGAGGATAATTTAACGCTTTTGAAAGACACTCTCCATGATTTATGTTACGAAACATAATATTAATATTTGTAAATAGTTTAATTAAAATATTAGATATACTTAAATATTTTGTAGATACCTTTGTGTTTTCTTTTTTCGCGCAAACGAAGCCACGGATAAAATCTAGTACTTAGTAAATAGTAGTAATAAACTCTTACCTAATACACGATTAATGTTTTATTAACATTTGTTGTCGCGCGGGCGTAACTATAAACAAATAACCAGGTAACAAAGGCCTTCTAACAACGTAATGTAATGAAATGTTTTCTACACATTACCTTGATAATATCTAAACAAATTTTATTATAATACTAATGTTTTTATTAAGAAATAACAAACAGAAATTTACAATATTGTTTTTTTTTTACTTCTATAAAAGATATCATTAAGAGAGCTACTTCATAATTACGTGAAAATAACAAAAAAATCTAAATTTAGAAAGAAGTATTTAAGTTCCAAATATTTTTTGGGACTGGTCTAGTATAATGAATTAAGCTTATTACATTTAATTTTCTTATAAACGTAGTTTTGTCGAAATGAAACGGAAAATATAAAATCCTATTTTTTACGAATCCATACATCAAAAGGAAAACCGGAAACTTCATGGCATCGCCATCACAGCTATTTTTCTCAGAACCCATTTACGTAGAAACTTGAAGTCATAACAAAGCACATTAATCCGCACATATATCAACAGCTGACACTCAAAAATATGGAAGTTTTGTAAGTGGTGCAAATAAAAACTCGAAAATAAATTTTAAAATACAATGGTGTATACCCCATTGAAAAGGCTTATATTTGAAAGGGCTTATAATGATCTCAATTTTTTTTTTCATAATTTTAGGTAATACCTCTTCCGACGTAGAAGTTCATATTAATACTTCTTACGCTAGAAGTTCATATTAATAGCGATGACTTATGTAAAGTAATTTCAGTTCAATCTAGGTACAGAGCCCCCGTACTATTTGAAAGGGCTTATGATGGTCTCTTTTTTTTTCATAATTTTAGGTAAGACTTCTTCGGACGTAGAAGTTCATATTAATACTTCTTACGCTAGAAGTTCATATTAATAGCGATGACTTATATAAAGTAATTTCAGTTCAATCCACGATGCACGATTCAGACTCGCACTCGACCAGTTTTCATGAGATATGCTAAAAACCTAACGGATAAAACTTTAAAACATGTGCGGAAATATTTAGTACTAACAATTTCGCTCACTTTGCCTAATGGAAAAATTGTTGCAATACTACTTGTGTCGAGATTTTCAAACTTTGTCCATCTCGAGTTTATCCAAGAAGATGCCTTAAAATCTGGTGACAACGATAATACTGTAATAACTGATCCGTAAAAGTAAATGCGTTAATTAAGATATTTATTAAAAATAAAGTATATGGCGCCATCCAGCGGAAAATGATAAAACTACACATTTACGATGATTCCTTATAAAGAAACAGATGTCGCTGTCAATTAATTAAGTAGTAGAAGTGGAGATGAAAAACAATCTTGTTGATTTCTATTGCAGATGCTGACCTTCGCTGAAGAACATTAATTGATGCCTCCTTCATCTGCAGAGCTTCATTGAAGTCGGTCCAATGTTTATTGCATGATCCACGTACGAACACGGTCTAGTTACCATTTTATTATATGTGCAAATATACTAATGTGTCGTCACGTTAAACTTCAGTATAATATTCACAATCTGTAAATAAGATACGATCTTTGTTCATTTTTTTAAATATTGAATGTATTTGACGTTAATTTTGTAGAAATGCATTATTGATAATTAAATGAAACTACGTGATGTAATATTATTTCTACTTTCTTTAAGTTCTTTACCACGACCTAGGTTTCGTTGTATTACAACATCTTGTTGTTTTTGTATTGTATATAAATAGCCCACCTGAAGATGTTGTAATACAACGAAACCTAGGTCGAAGTAAACAACTTAAAGAAAGTAGAAATAATACTACATCACGTAGTTTCATTTAATTGTGAACAAAACATTTATTAGGGCTAATGTTTTAATACATGTAAACAAATCTACTAGTGGTTGGGATTAGAAATGATTCTCGTGTTAATTCACTTTCCGTTTAAAAATATCTACTATTTTTCGATAAAGCCAACCCAAGCTTAGGTTTTTTTACGTACTAAAACCATCAAAAAACAATTAAAATAAAATTTTCTTGAAAAAAAAAATATTTTTTAATTTAAAAAAAAACCATTTCCCAAATAATTACATTTTATACAATTTCTGCATAGTTATCTAAAATTATTCATGTACTAGATAGAATTAACATTAGGGAGGAGAACTGGAAATGAGACAACAGACCAATTAACAAAAGAAGGAATATTCGTAAATGTAAAGTCTTCTAGCAAATGCGGTGACCTTGAGAGGCAAATGTGGTGACAATATGCAGCTTAAACCTTTTGAAAAAAGAATATCAGGTCTGGCAAATTAATGAAGGCGGGGAAATCACAAGAAATATCACTAGTTCTAGAATTCAACACTAAAGGGGATGAAAATAACTAGGGATGAACAGTGTCATAACAAGTGCAGTGCCAGTGGTGCCATGACACGGAGCGCAATTTTTATGAGAATGCAGAAATAACATGAAGCGTAAGTTGGGGTAGTTATAGCACTGGAGACAGAACAAATATAAGGTAAACCTTTAAAAGTAAAGGTATTAAGCTTATGAACCAGTCCATTCAGTGGTTTTGATGTTCTCGAGTTTTACGGTCAATTATACATTCACAGACTTCTGACGTTGTACTCAGTCGGTCATGGCGGAAAATACTAGTTGGCCTAGACCAAATGCGCGAATCAAAATATCGCAATATACAATTACTCGAATCAAAACTTCGTCAACTGCCAGCAATGGGAAAGATGTTTACACACCGCTTGGCCAACCTCTCGGTGATGTTTACAAGTGGTCTTCGATGACAACTGTGTAAATAAAGACATCGACATTTTAATGACCTGAACTATGTTTTACGACAATCTCCTATTTTCAATTAAATTAATTAACGAAGAAAACTATTTTTCCGGGGTTTGATGGGAAAATGTAGCAATAATACAAACGAATAACGCTTGCCAACTAGACTAAGCAACAGTCTCTAATTACGGACCTTCAGGAGAGTTTACGAAGATAAAAATTATTTATTCTATACTAAAAACCGTAATTTAAAATGAATATATATATATATATATATATATATATATATATATATATAAATACACACTAAAGAAAAATATTTCGACACGTTTAATATTTCATACTACCGCGAACTCTAGTAACATAGCTTAATTTTACTTGTGTCAAAATATCTTAAGCGTCATTCGAATCTACGCATCAGAATACCGCGCATCGAAAAATGGTTCCTTCAATAATTTATTTATTAATATATTCATAAATACGTAAGTTTTTTCCATAAGTATGCGTATAGCATAAATACATTCCATGTTGTGTTTACAAAAATTTACTTATACGTTATCAACCTAATTAATTTCCGTCATAGGGTACATTTCATTGACGGAAAAGTTTCTTCATAAACCATTTTATACCATTCAATTAAAGAAACCTAAAAAAGGTTAAAGGCGTCCTTAAACATCTAATAAAGTTGGGTTACGTCAGTCGGTCAGATGTATGGCTTTCTCGTGACTTGACGAACTTACGCACATTAATACAGTTCATGTTAATTGCCTAACACAAATACAGTTTTGCCATGACGACGCCAATAGGAAGCTCACTAGCGCCATGTTGGCACCGTCTAGTGGAAAAATACGTTCATATCTTCTTCGTATATTTATACATTCATATCGTAGGGCAGATCCCACATTTAGAGAAAACTCTAAATAGCCCACGTAGGGTCGCTCTATTTCCACACATGTAGCATAATTTCCAGTAAACATTTTCATTATGCTATTCAAACTGATTACACCCAAACTCACAATGAGAAATTTCATAATGGTATGAATATACCCTTATACGTGTACAGTTGGAATATACACTTTACCATTATTATACTTTGAAACATTGCCCATTAGAAAAATTCATGTCAGTATTTTCTTAATGATATGACAGTAACTATTGAAACTAATAAGAACAAAGCAGCATTCAAACAATGCTATGGAATTAGAATAATTTTACAGTGTAAGTTATATACCATAAAACATAATGTTATGAAAGAGAACAGACCAAATACAGTTTTAAATGACGCATACGGTCTATAAATGATAAGTCATAATTACAAAAGTTATATGTGTTATTGATCTAAGACTTCAGGGTCACCGAGTATTTTCCCGCAGCTGTTTCATTGAACGTGCATCATTTAGTTAATGTACAGCATTTCATACAAAGCCTTTGAAAGTGGTAGATAATTTACTTCAAAATTGGCCAGTTTATATTTTTTCTGTAACGAACATCATTAATTCTATTAATTTCCCAATTTCTTTTAAGGACTTTTTAAAAAAAGGAATATTTTTGGAAACCTATCAGTCAACGTGAACATCTTTAATATTCGGAGTTTGTCTCTCTATCACAAATCCAGCTATTTTTAACCAAAAACATAATTTGCCAGACTTCTTTGTCATGGTGAAGGGTGGCGAGCTGCGTGAATTAAACCATGTTAGTCTGAACTAGAATACCGCCCAATAATTAACCCACAAATTCAGTATGTCAATTGGAACATCTTCCCACTACCATTCAAAATTAAATTAATAGTAGCGCACGCGTTTTTCATGCGCGAACATTTCTAGTATTTACGTTCACCGCTCCTATAATAGCCTATATTACCTATAGGCACACAACCTTTCTTGACGGCGCGGCACACTGTGACGACCCGGGTTCGATTTATGGCCGCTCGTCGAGCGGAGCGGGATTGGTATTCTACTTGGCTGTAAGAGATTCCTCTCGTAGCAATAAGTCCACCATATGTATCAATTAGGTATATTAAAGTACATAAATAAATAATCTGAACTTTCATTGAAATTTGTTGGGTTATTGAAGCATGATAGTAATACAAACAAACAAATTTAATGACAACGTTTTACTTTTATTATATTAGTAGTGAGTTTTATGTACACTCACTGACTCACTCGTCAACAACTATAGAGCATTCCTGTTGACTTACAATTTTGAAATTTTGCAACAAAAAGATATCTTTTTTGGAAAATAAAAGGATAAATAATTTATTTCTGATTTTAGAAATTTAGATGGATGTTATACCTGATAAATGTTATACCTCAACCGGTATAACATTTATTTTGTCCATAACAAACTTTATTTACTTCAAATCAGTTACGCCAACACAGCAACAGTGGCGGTATTAGAAACGGTATAATCGGTATAACATTTATTTTGTCCATAACAAACTTTATTTACTTCAAACCAGTTACGCCAACATAGCAACAGTGGCGGTATTAGAAACGGTATAATCGGTATAATATTTATTTTGTCCATAATAAAAAATTATTTACTTCATACCAGTTATGCCAACACAGCAACAGTGACGGTACTAGAAATAGTATAACCGGTATAACGTTTATTCAACCAGTATAACATTTATTTCATCATTAACAATTTATTTATTTCAAACCAGTTACGCCAACACAGCAACAGTAACGGTATTAGAAACGGTATAACCGGTATAATATTTATTTTGTCCATAACAAACTTTATTTACTTCAAACCAGTTATGCCAACACAGCAACAGTGACGTTATTAGAAACGGTATAACCGGTATAACATTTATTTTGTCCATAACAAACTTTATTTACTTCAAACCAGTTATGCCAACACAGCAACAGTGACGGTATTGGAAACGATATAACCGGTATAACGTTTATTCGACCGATATAACATTTATTTTATCCATAACAAACTTTATTTATTTCAAACCAGTTGTGTCAGCACAGCAACAGTGACGGTATTAGAAACGGTATAACATTTATTTTGTCCATAACAAACTTTATTTATTTCAAACCAGTTATGCCAACACAGCAACAGTGACGGTATTAGAAACGGTATAACCGGTATAACGTTTATTCAACCGATATAATATTTATTTTACCCATAACAAACTTTATATATTTGAAACCAATTACGCCAACACAGCAACAATGACGGTATTAGAAACTTACTGATTTTTTAAGTTTATGAAAATATTGCGGTTATATCACAAGCATACACACGCTTTTAGTACAACCAGTTGACAGCCACGTGATTCCACTGAGTAAGCTTTTATAAGACCGATCCATACGTACATAATATGTAGACTCTATAATAAGAAGAACCGTGTAGATCTCAGATAACAACGTAGACACATAAATTAAAGGTTCCCAGAAACAAAGTTACGTATTTCGAGTGTCGTCACCCTACACGCAATCTGTAAACACAGGTGCGTTTGGTAATAAATGTATGCAGATTAATTTAGCGCAGCGCATTTGCTCCGCACGTGACGTTTGCACTGTCAAGATATACAGTTGTTAATTGTATTCAAATTGTTTTGCTTTCATCAATACGTACGTAGTTTAACAAAGTACAATTTACGTAAAAGATAATGGATGTATCTATGTCGTTAATTCATTAATGCGAAGGTAGATAATGGATATACCTATGTCGTTAATTAATTAATGCGTCCTGACCGACTACACAAAAAGATACGCAAAAAGATGTATTATTAGCCTTGAGCTCTCAGAACATCATCGTTGATAATAAATAAAGTTTATTGAAGTAATTTTAAAGATTATATCTTTTCAAATATGTCGAAAATTTATTGATATGCTAAGTAACTTCAATAATGTCACATAATTACAACGAGCTATTTTTGATACAAAGTGTAAAAAACGAGGCAATATATAGCAGAGAATATTTGTTCTCTAATTTCCAAAATTCTAATTTTTATTAATCAATGTACCTAAAAATTTCAAACTGTTGAAAGTTAAAATAAGATTTAATTATAATGAAAAAACTTCTTTAAGGGTAAGTGAGACATATATGATATCCTACGAAAAAACCGATGGCAATAGTCATTTTTTTTTATTAGTACTTTATCTATAATATTAACGAAATTGTAACAGAGTGAATTCTATACATGGAAATATTTTAAAAAGAGTGACTGATTTAGCATACATAATGATAATAGAAGCCAGAAAACTTCTTTTTAGAATCTTTGTTTATCTGTCTGTATTTATTCGTGAATCAAAAAAAGGTACAAAGTTTAGACGAAATTTGGTATGATAATAGTTTATACCCAAGAGCAACATATGAGACAGAAAAAAAATCTAATAACTTCGTATTCCAAATTTCACGCGAGTGAAACCGTGAGACACAGCTAGTTCATAATTAGGTAATAATATTTGAGATTATATAATAATTTCTCGATGTAGATGGAAACACCCTATGTTCGAAAGGTATAAAGTAAAAACAAACATTAAGAGTTTAGTTACAGATATTAACAAATTAACTTTTGTTCTCGCCCGCATTGCATATCGTAATAACGGTTTTTTTTTTGTTTCGTAACACAATCGATTTTATAAACTCTAAACACAATACACACCCGTCATAATAAAAAAATTAACTTTACTGTATCTTTGACAGTTTGCAAGATTTGAAAGTGATTCTTAACGCCGAATAAATTTATTATATATAATCAATTCTTTAGAGCTATTTATTAAATACTGAATATATTTAGCGTCAATTTTGTAGAAATTCATTATTCGCAACTAAATGGAACTATGGAGTATTATTTCACCTACCACCACGATCTATGTTTCGTTATATGACAACATCTTCAGGTGGCAATTAGCTATTAGCTATAATCTTTGCTAACTGCCCACCTAAAAATGCTATCTTACTACGAAACCTATGTCGTGATAAAGAATTTAAATAAATTAGAAATAATTAAAAAAAAATTATTAATTTACTTGTGAGCCATTTATTAACTAGAAATCTAAAAATGTTTCTTCATAATTCGAAAAACCGCTTATTGACTGTACGAACCTATTAGAAACTTTATATTTGTAAGTGAAAAATCCAAGACATTGCATGAAGCTAGTCGAGAATATTAGAAAACCCTCTCAGTATTAAACCTATAAGTAGAAACAATTTTCATTACTTCAAAATTTGAATGAAAGGACCTTGTTTTTTTCTAAAATGTTTTTCATGACGTTTATATTCCAAATTTACCTAAAGCTCAGTTTGAAAACTTAAATCGAAAGTCACAAAGTCTTCTGAAATAAAATTTTTTATCCATATACTTCTTTGTTTATAAGAGTATGATTTCTTCATAATATATCATCCATTTTGAAAGCTGTATCACGAGACCTCCTCGAAGGTACCATTTATCATTAGCAGGTAAAAAATATCCACTTCAAACTTTTGCTCAATCAGTGTCACGGTCACATCACGAGCAAACACCCTGTTTTTGACAAAACTTTAAAGAAATTTAATGCCACATTCTAAACCGTTAACTGGGACAATAACAAAGCACATTTAAAACATAAATTAACTTTTACCCAATAAACCTTGTAGGAGAAAAAATAAAGCCTTGGAACAATATTGCAGAGTCACGGTCACGATAGACGTCAGCGGACCCACAAGCGGAAGTCTTCAGTAGTTAATATTTAAACAGTACAGAGCGGTCTATATACAATCATTTTTATATCCAACATCGTCCATAAGTTTTGAAGCAATACCCAACTTTACGTTTGTACTCGTACTGAGATACTAAACAATGTGCTATTGAAGTTTTAGAATGCATTAATTACAAAACTAACGTGTTTAAGTTAAGCCTTCAAAATTAACCTTTAGTCATGAAGTATATTCTACCTAAAACATTGCTCACGTGACCAAATCTCTTTAACTGACTACAATAACATCCTATAACAATATAACATCCTAAGTTCAAAATGAGATTATTGTAATCAGTAAAATTTCGCTGCATCTCGGTAAACGATGGCGCAAACATATATAAACGTCATACATGACGTTTAACCCTACAATTAACGTTGACATAGGTACTACACTACGATACTATGTCAACGTTAATTGTAGGGCTAATATATTGCAAACGCACCGAATAGTGCGCTACACCATCATAGTGATGTGAAAATTTTCAAATATTAAGGGATACGAATATTATTTCACAGAGGGAAACATCGATAAAGCTACAGCAAAGCTTCATAAATAAACAAATTAAATTGAATTTACATTTTTAAAGTTGTCGATTTTATGGTTCCTCCATTAAGAGGAAAAACGGAACCTTTATAACATCATATTAATGTGAGGTATATTTGAAAGGACGAGATATAATGTCGCAAAAAGAAGAATATGCGGAAAAGAGGATACTCCATTTCTCTTATTTTCGAAAATAGTGAATCATTAAAATTACGAAAAGAAGAGGGTTTTAGAACCCTTCGCAACAGATTATGGAAAAACTATAACAATAATTCTAACACTTGCCCAATTTGTTTGTATTTACATCAGCGTAAAAAGTACTAAAATTTATAATACGTATTATGTTAAATTTACACAAAGCCTATTCCAGGACATCATCTTCAAAAGCAGACGTACATTTTTTTACAATTGCATAGGTGAAAAATATTGAGATTAACTATTAGAATATTTTAAATTTTAGTTACATGACATTTCGCAGGTCCTATCCTACGAATAAAAAATACTGAAATTCCAGTTTCATCTGGTAATATACTCTCTCGTATTATCTAACCTTAAAAGAAATATCTTCAGTCTTTGTAATATAACCTAACAAATTACCTTGAATTTTAGACTAATAATCGATGACAATTCTATTAAATCTCGGAGGTAGCGTTCGTGAGATACACTAGAAAACAAGTAAATAACTGAAAAAACCTGCATATTTTTTGGCCATTACAATAATCGAAACATAAAGTGTTAAATAATATTTAAAAATAATTGAAATATCTTACAATTTTATCATATGTGGAGATGTGTTACCTCCACATCTCCACGTCTCCGCTTCTGGATATTTACACATAGTTAGTAGCAGCCAGTGCGGCCGTAATCGGATAAATTTCTAATCGATCGAATAATCGATCAAAATTTTTTGCGACTAAATTATTCATAATTAAAAAAATTATCTTAGTCATGACGAAATTATTGAAAAAAATTGTTTTTGGTCATAATGTTATAAATAGTAACTTCTTAGTCAAAAATATCCTATGATAAAAAACGTGTGTGTGTGCAATTCACACACGGTAAAAGTGAAACTTCAGAATAAGAATACACATAAATAATTCACCGCGCTGGCTTTTTACTAAAGCTTTGTAATACACAGGCGCATACACACGTATTAACACACATACTAACATACACACGTATTAGACAGCGTACAATATAGCTCGGCAATATACAGGCACACACATATGTACAATGCTTAGTAGACGAGAGGAAAATACTACGAAGCCTGACGCAAAGAGGAGATCTAAAATTCAAATCACAACGATTCTAAAGAAGCTTCACTTATTTTTTTGTCGTGACGCATTTTCATTTCATAAAGTTTCAACCGATTCTAAAGAAGCTTCACTTGTTTCTTTATCGTGACGCATTTTCGTTTCATCGAGTTTCAAAACACAACGATTCTAAAGAAGCTTCACTTGTTTCTTTGTCGTGACGTTTTTTCGTTTCATCGAATTACAAATAACAAATATTCTAAAGAAGTTTCACTTCAAAAATGTTTTTTCTAAATATAACCCATGCCCTCAGACATGTCAAAAAAATGTTTTTATTTCCGAAGTTGAAAGCCCAACAGATAATCCAAAAATGTTTTTGAACAAAAACTATTGTTGGGAAAAGTAATTAAAACTTCATGAAAAAATCAAAAATAAAATGATGATTGCGACTTCTTAAATCGTTGGTTAATGCTACTATTATCTTGTTATCTAGGTTTATCTATTACCAGCAATCAATAAGTTGTTGATTAACAATATTTTCGTTTTTTTTTCTTTTTATTATCGTATATTTTCATGATTTTAATTATATTATTTAAATCCGTAGAGTTACCTCAAGTCACCTAAAAATTAACTTTTGAGTAGTTTTAATTAGAACAAATGATTACGAATAAAACTAAACAAGTCATTGATTATGAATAACGATGGAAATTTTCAATAATTGGTCATTAGACACGATTAACACGTGGTTGTGGGGCAGCCTTCACACTGAAGGAGGAGAACGAAATTTCGAACTTTGCTTGTTTTTTACAGATCGTGATGAAAGCCCGATCGACTGTGACCTGACAGACCATCTGTGTAACCAACCAGACTTAGCGTGCACACAATAGAGGGCCAACTTCGACGATTGCGACAGTCATTTTTCGTATGTCATTTAAATTTGGTAATTCACTCCTAGAGACCATCAATTCTTCGTTTGAAACTTTGACTGAAACAGCTAGTTATAACTGTGACTATATCTTCAAAGATATACAGGAAAATGTGAAAAAAAATTCTGCGTTCCACCCTTTTGCTACGACAAAACATCACTTGCTATCTACACCTCACAATACTTAAGGATAAATTAGGAAAAACCAGTGTCTTTTGAAGCTTTGCACAGAACTGTTAACGATGATTTATTGCATAGTTTTTGAAATATTCATAATAATGTATATATCCACCTTACTTAATTATATTAAGTATTATAAAATATTAGTACATATTAGAAACGACTTATGATAAATAAATTAATTATATTTCAAACAAATTACGGAACTCTCGATGCGCGAGTCAGATTCACATTTGGCGAGTTTTTTCCCTAAATATAATGGTTGACATTCAAAATATAACACTAAGCGATTCTACGAAAATATAATAATTATGTAAAAATAACTTATAATTAGTAACAAACATACTGAAAAGTTTCTTGTCTATAATATCTGTCTACCTTACTTAAGTCGTTTAATTTTTAATGAAAATTAGCACATATAAATATGTAATTATTAAAAATAATAACATATTTACAATATTAATTAATGATTAATATTTATGTAAGTTAATTTGGGAGACATAAGAGACATTACACATAAATAAATTCGTGGAACGAATACGCCACGAACAATTGCAAAGTATTCTATAGTAAACCAGTCATGCTTTATCGTTGCATGTTAATACTTTAATTGGTTACCTTCAACACACAAGTGTCGGTCGTGACAAGTTCAGTAATGGAAATCACCCGTGATATGCACTATATAAATGTGCGCTAATTCATTACGATGGCGGACGTTATTCAAGTGACAATGCGAAATTACTTCACTGAGTATCAAGCTTTCAATTAATTTGAGGACAAAAGGTGACAAGTATCCGGTACTGTATCCGCGACGCTGAAACAAGTTGGTTAATACTCTTTGTTTAGTACTAGAAGTCTATTGTACTAGAAAACCTTTTAAACCTAATGGTATCTGTCACTGTATTACCATACATTTAGTAGTTAATTAGGTGTCCAGAAACAGTTTTATCAGTGTTAATCCACTTTAGTAATACTTTAGGAAGGTTTTTGAAAAAGAAGGGAAATTGGGAAGGTGGTATGCACGATATGATGAAAATCGCATCGAATACTGATAAATGATTAAAATATATAAAATTTCTAGAGAAAAATGTATTTCTTACAATTTTCTTCAGAAATTTTAATTCGTGTTTCAATAGTAGAGCGTTTTCTTGCCACGACAAAGACAGCCAAATGAAACCAAATCGTTTTCGGTCTTTGAATCTATCTAAATTTGAATGGGATTTCTTTAGAGAATTTTTATTCGAAAATTCAATAATCACGGTAGAATCACAAATACAAACCGAATATCGGGCTGCAATAATTACAACGAAATATGGATTCGTTTAAAAAAACTCCTATTTAGAATTGTAAATATAAATTGGAGCTAAAATCGTAATGATTTTAAAAACTGTCTTCTCAAATATAAGTTTACAATTTCGAAGCAAAATGACTGTATTGAAGGACAAATTGTTTTAAGATAATCTGTGTATTTACATAATAAAAAAAAAAAAAGAAAAAAAGAAAAATATATATATATATATATATATATATGGGTGTATTTTTATGGAGTTTTCACTGTCGTATAGAATATAAATCCAGGAAAGTTTGATGTATGAAACATTGAGCATTTATCTCAAGTTACAAAGCAATATTAAAATGTTATGTTTCGAATTGTATAATACCTCATCTAGTTAGACTCGCCTAGCCTCCTAATTAGGAAAGTAGTAAGGGAAGTGTAATCGTATTCAGGTCGCAATGTCGGCTGACGAAGAGCCAAGGGAGCTAATATATTTATTGTATTGCAAAACGTCTATTTACGACAACATGGCGTTAAATCAAGAAAAAAGTAGTAATGTTAAATATACTGGAGGTGCTGAAAGAAATACCATACATTTGGAACAAATACAATAAACATTATTCAAATAATTGAACATCTCTTCACCACAAACATCAAAATTACTCAATGTAGAATGTTATTTTATATTCTGAAAAACCTCAAACACCTAACCTAATTTATCTTAAATAATTTCTGAAATCTGATAGTTCAAAACAATTAAAATGTGAATACTTAATCATTTGTCTCTTAATAGCAAATAATCTCGCACCCAGCACCTTCTTGTGTTTCTTATGCTATTATTAATTTCAATGATACTAGCCGTTAACGCTAGAGCAAACCCTATTTTTATGCTTAGACAGAGTAGTAAATGTTCACTATGGGACTGCGTTAGAACTCTGATTCAGTGTAGTTTATTCAGTAGCTCCTAAATTCGCTTTCTTTCCTAAATTCAAATTAGGATCCTATATACAGAGTAGTATAATAGCCTCTTAATAACTACGAGACTAATAATGCGTTAACACTGATTGAGCCACATAGGTAGAGCATCTCTGTCCGTATTTGTCATGCAGAATTAGTTTTGCCTATGGCGTCATCGGACTGGTGTAGATGCGTTTACGTAATTGTTGCGAATTAGCGCTGTGTAAAGTTATAAATTAGTGTGGCGTAAAGATGCATTTATCTGGAATGTCGATTTGAGTATCATTATGAAGAACTTGAGAAGCACAGAATTTAAGTAGAATTCGGTATAAAATGGAAAATTACAAAAATATTAGAGATGTGATACGAATCATAAATAAGCTCGGAATTATAGAAAGCACAAATCAGAGGAAAGCTTGCATCAAAAGAAATCCAAGAAACCTAAAAAGTGCAAGACCAAACAAATATGACAGATACGACAACGTCATTACACAAATTTAAACGACGCAAAGCGATTATTACATAGCTAGCCCATCGGGTATCCATGATCCATGATCATATGACAGTCCAAACTTCTACGGATCATGTGCAGGCATCGGTAGAAGCAATGAAGCAATACAAAAGGCTGTGATAATATAGAGATCGAAGGAAACATAACAGTGCCCGATCACTGTGTGGTACTATCGCCAAATATGACCATGTTGCCATCGTAGGGCATCAATGCGCTCACGTCAAGGGAGAGTGCTACAATATACTATGATGTTATTGAGCACGAGACCATACTTGCAATCAAGCCTCAATGTTACAGCTCTGGTAGGACTCCCTTTGAAAGATGCACTGCAAACGTATATATTGGATGCGGCAAACCCAAGTGTAAGCAAACGCAGTTCCCAGAGAGACTGGTAATTAAATATTAATACGAAACACTTGTTATGATTTCATCCCGACGTTTTCACAAAAACTCTATAGCGCGGACCAGCACTCATCTTTTTGCATATCTTGCAGTACTTGAAAAAAAAGATACTCACATTGAGTTTACAATTGCAATCTAGATTCAAATTTCAACGTGGCCATATTTCTCCCATCAAGGTGCATGAAGAAGACTACTTTAAAAACTTTTCATTAAACCGTACATGAACTTAAAACAAATGTCAGACTCACCCACATAAGCTCACTAATGAAGTGAAACTTCTTTAACGGGTCATGTTAATTAATAAATTAAAATAACAATTAGTTATCTAGAAGTGTATTCTTTCTTTCTACTTGTTCTAATTAAAACTATATAGTAATATACTTAGCAAAATCAAGTAATGCTTGTTGCGTTGAGTATTTACGGAAGTGTACCATAAACAAAGACGCAAATTCTAGTCCACACACTATCTATTGCATTCCATCTTCGCCTTTCATGCACTATTAATTTACCACAAAAATTAATTATTAGTGAATGCCGATCCAATAAACAAACGTAACATTCAACAAACAAAACGTTCAAGAAATATGCAAGAAAATTATGCAAGAAAAAAATGAATAATAACTTGTTTATTCAATAATTTAACATGCCACTTCACTAGAATTTTTTGCATTATACCGTACACAAAACTGAATGCACCACAAAAGACGCAAAGATATATGTCGACCTGCCGATTCATCACAGATTAGCTTTTGAATAAGCATTTTGACAATCTCGACTACCGCCGCCATATTGTTAGCGTTCGGTCGGTTCCGCCGCCTGTCGGATGTATTCGGCATTTGCTTTCTCAAGTTTTACACATTTTGGAGTGGCAGAATGACTCAAACTTCGCTAAAGAAATTTCACTTCAAAGAGAAAAGCACTTCTCCAAATTAATGAAACAATAGAAGATGACTACCATTATTGATAAAGACTGTCAATTTCTTCATTGACTGAATCTAAAACGGTAAATAAACTCATCAAATGCATTCATAGTTTAAATGCGACGTCGGCTCGCTGACCGTGCCTAAAACAAAAACTTGTGTCAACTATTGCTTTTTGTCTGCTTAGAATAACTAAATTTGCATCGAAAAGTGCACTCTACTCCTGCTCAATCTGTCCCGAATCACGTCGATATATTAAATTGACAAGTCATACCTTTATAAAATGAACAAAAAATTGGCTTTAAGTTTACTCGCATGCGGACTATAAAGAAAAGATAGAGGTTCAAAGAAAACACAATATAGAAGACATAGTTGCAATTAAAACAAGATATATTTTATCTTTTGATCAATGAAAAAACTAATAGTTGTCAATTAGTTTTTTCATTGATTTCAATCAAACCAAGCTCCATTACAAACGAATCACTACTAAAGTCTAAACTATTACATATAATTTTATATACTCAGTTATTTCTCAAACGAAGCAAGTACATATAACGAGTCTCGACCATTTCTGGTGCTGGTTTTGATTAGAAAATGTACATCTGAAATGGAATACGTTTATACAAATAATATCTTATAGTTTTGCAAAAATTTGGACGTCCACGCTTAAGAGGTATTGTGAGGATTTTATTCATTAACATTCTGAATGAAGCTCCAAAAATGTATTTATTTATTCTTCTTGCATTAGATACTTATAACCGATTTACTTTAAATGCTGTGCGGCCAATTTACGCTCCCTTCCCCCTTTCGCGCCGCGTGTTCCTCCTACAAACCTTCGTTACTGGCCACGCGCTTGGCTGATTTTTTTTTTTAATTTTGAACGAAACCTTTTAAGATATCAGGATGAAACAGACGATCGATTTGATTCCCCTGCTGTTTCAGTGTAAGATACTCAGAGAAAAAAACACCTTGCGAAAAAACACCTTTTACGTAATTAACTGTTTTTGAGTTTACATCAGATAACAAAAAAAGCAGCCAGACAAAATTTCTAGAAAAAATGTTGTCTCTGTATACTCGATGTAACGGATATGTCACGATGTCTCAAAATAACTGAACATCATAAATTGAAGACCTAGAAGACAGACCTCCTGTCTTAAGCTTGATAATAACAAAAATGGAATAAAAGTCGTTAGTCAGTCTATTTTAGGCTGGTCGTAATTAAGGTGGTGTGATTAGTGAGTAAAAATCCAATGCTACTCATTGTTTCAACTTGGCCTTTGAAGATTTTTTCATCTCCTATTAAAATTTAAAAACAATGAGTCAGGCGTAAAGTGTTTTCCGTCATCAATTTCGATCTCGATTTTCTCAGATTTCATCTTTCTGAATTTTAAACTGCTATAAAAGATAGTCAGACGGACAGACACGACGCCGAGGTAAGATTACAAGTGTTTCGTTTTCGCCATCGGGTCGTTAAGAAGAACTAGAAATGGAGGGAGATAAAAATAGAGGGAGATAACTGATTTTTTTCTCATAAACTCGTCAATGTATATTAACTAACTCATAAACTCCTCAATGTATATTAACTAATACCAAATTGTACTGATACTTGATTTGTGGTACGAGTAAGCAGGTTTGTTTTTCACATATGCTCGAAATTTATATTCTGTATTATTCTGTTACTTGAAAAAATAATTGTCTAAAAGAAACATGCGCATAAGCACAACCCTGCTCAATATTGATAAATATGACATTATACAACATTTGTAAATATGAAAATGTACATTTTCTCGCAACTTAATTCTATTTCCTCACGCCAAGTTAACCCACATATTACATTCTACCTATAACATCTCTCTTCTTCTTCTAATTATAATATATCTCTTTCTAGTTTAAATGGACATTAAAGAAAGGCGAACACGCTCACATAAACAGTCTCCAGAGTTTAGTGGAAGTAAATTTTCCATTTTCCTTTAAACATTATATTTTATGCTTAGATACTCTGCGTATATTTCTAAAAGCGACATCAACAACATAGCTTAACTGCACAACTGGTTTTATTCTCACAAAGAAACGCTTAGTCTGATCGCTTACCTATAGTCGTAAAGATAAGGCTTGAATTAAGCGTCAAGCAAGTCGAAGTCTACCGAGTTGAACACGTCGCTGAAGTCAAAGCATCGTTAGACGAGAGTCATTTATTTCCAGGCGGCATTTATGTCATACGTACATATATACTTATATATATATATTTATATGTATTAACAAGCTGCCCGTTCCAGCTTAGTCCAAATAAAAAAGCATGATCTCTTTTTTAGTTGGACTAAGCCGGAACGTGTATTTTAATTGTATTATTAATAGTTAGTTTATTAACGATATCCTCGACGATTTAATTATTATGCCTATTCATTATATACTTATAGTATATAATGTTGTATATATACTTATAGTATATAGTATATATATAATGTATTTACTTATAGTAGAGCATAAAAATATAAGGTCGAGTCTTTTAACACAAAACGTGCACATCTTCAAATATTTTTGAACTTTACTTACTTTACTTTTTGAAATATTGTTTCAATTATGTAACAGTTTAGATTGTTTATAAATAATAATACATCGTAGTTATATTTTGTAACAGAAACAGAGAATAACAAACGATCTACAATAACAATCAGCGGTATACCGTTGAACTTTTTTGGAGATTTCCATGTCGTCTCCATATATTATATTAAACGTAGCGATAATCTCATCTTCCAGTCCCTCCGAAATACTACAGACTTTTATGAAGTCCTAGATGAAGTGAAAATTGCCTTGAGAAAGATTTACATATTCTTGGGATAACAAATTGGAAGATGTCAGCCAAGAACAAGTCACTTTAGAGGAAACACCTTGAGAAGGCAAGAATTCGTTCTGAATTATCGTACTTTGGAAGTAGAAGATAATAGCTTAACTCAATAACACACCCGGTACATTTAGACTCCCTTCACATAAATCACTTTTGCTCTTTGTCCATATGTTAAAAAAATTAAATAAACGATCTATCGGCCTATCGGAACACTATGCGATGATGATCGAGACGGCACGATTAACGGATTACGGATAAGCTGTTTTAGTGCTAAACCTGAAACACCAATAAAACTCGCATCTTTTTTTAATTAATGTGATAAAATTACACTGGGATTTAATAAGTGTAAATAAATAATTATTAGAAACGTAATACCGAGATCTTGCTTAAAAGGTCATCTTATTACCTACCTGCTAGAAAATATCATATTAAAAACTTCATTGATTGTTATTGTTACATAAAATTGGTTTGAAAAATGAGGGAAACAGAATAAATTTATTAAAGAACAACATTTAGTATCATGATATTCAGATCGAAAACCTACCGCTGACTTCTAAGGGTTTTGTAATTCGTTCAGACAAATTTGGTATTTTACATACTACATCAAGTTAATTGTCAATACCAAATCCCAATCGTTGTGAATACAGATATTGTTTGAACTTAGTTCACTTCAAAATCTGTCTTTTATAGCCAGTGTTAACATTAATATGACCCAAAGGTATTTAAAGTAATAACTATTATGGTATTTCGAAGACCACTGAGGCTTGGGGTCTAGGATCTATCATATGACGTTTACAGAACAGAAACACATAAAAAAAATCCGTCTGCCGCAAATTAACACTTATTTCTCTCCTGTAAACCAACAAAATTGGTTTCTATTGATTTGTACGTGTTTCTAAACAATTATAACCCCGGTTTCATCGCCAAACGATAACGGTCATTAGAGCCGAAGGTATATCGGCGAGAATACTCTGGATGATTAGTCAATAAATAAGTCAGTCTATCTTTACCTCGCACCGATTTAGAAGTGTTTATGGACTTCTGTCACATTATTATCACTGCTCTGCTTCTAGGAATTGTAACATAATTACATACAGCCTTTCTCAAAATATGGACTTTATGAACAAAATTTTTTTTTTGAATGCGACCTATAACAGAGATTAGCGTGAACAAATAAAGCAAAAAATAAGATAATTTTTTCTGCTTTGACATTACTCTGCCTCTATTAATCATAGCGTAACAACGTATAGTCTATAAATCTCCTTTATACTCGAAAATGTTTCCCCTTGTTATATTCTATGCTCCTATTTATCATAGCGTAATGACGTATAGTCTATCATTCTCGTTTAAATACTTTTCTCCTTTATGTAAACTCTGCTCCTATTAATCATAGCGTAATGACGTATAGTTTATAATTCTCCTTGAAAAACTTTTCCCCTTCATATGCACTCTGCGTCTATTAATCGTAGCTTAATGACGTATAATCTATAATTATATTACAACTACTTTAAAAGTACGTCTGTCAACAAAATATTTCTCGCCATGTACAATGCTATGCTAATGCTATGTAATATATAAGTAAATATAGGTACATATATAAGACTGATACTTATGATCAATAATCCTCTATCTTTGCAGCGATCATTCACTAAGCCAGTAATTGATCAGTCTGTATTTATATATTTTGTTTTTACATAAAAAATATTTACATACATCAATATAAAAGAATTCAATTGTTTTAATTGTCGCATGTGGGACAACTATAAAGGAAACAAGCCACTATTGTATAGAATGACTTTACATGTTTGAATTGTTATTAAAATAAGAACAGCCCAGAAATGTTAGACATAAAAATGGCCAACCTCCGAGAAAATTACCACATAGCCTGATTTTGTTACACACCTTTGGTATGGCCTCCACAATACCGACGAAGGCTTTTCACACATTAAAAATCCAGACTAGTTGGCTGAATATTACTGACTGGACTGAAATCTAATATAACTGAGCTAAAATAGTAATTACAAATTTCCTTATAAAATAAATATTACATTTTGCTTACTTATTATTACTCATAATTACAAATATAATGACTTGTAATTGACAAATATTGTTGTTACCTTACAAAATTCCGTATTTTTATCAGTGTTACTTCATAGAGACAGTACCTGTATAAGTGCCTACATAAGTCATTTAATTCTTATTCTATTTTACGACTAATCTGCACCCTGGATTTACTAGACTAATAACTATGGTCCCATATCTGGGCTAGTAATTTACAACTAATCTGCACCATGAACTTACTAGACTAATAACTATGGTCCCATACCTGGCTAGTAATTTACAACAAATCTGCACCGTAAACTTACTGGACTAATAACTATGGTCCCATACCTGGGCTAGTAATTTACAACAAATCTGCACCGTGAACTTACTGGTCTAATAACTATGGTCCCATACCTGGGCTAGTAATTTACAACAAATCTGCACCGTGAACTTACTTGACTAATAACTATGGTCCCATACCTGGGCTAGTAATTTACAACAAATCTGCACCGTGAACTTACTTGACTAATAACTATGGTCCCATACCTGGGCTTGTAATTTACAACAAATCTTCATCGCAACCAAATCTGTAAATCCTGATGGTTGAACACTGAAATATTTTATAATTCACGCTATTATTCTGTCACTTGCTTAGATACAAATCAATTGTATCTAAGTGACAGAATATAACAGAAATAGCACAGCAGCATTATGTTTTCATCAACGTGAGAGGGAAAACCCTTTCAATAGAACAATGCTTAATATTTCCACAAAGATGATTTTCCCGCATTATATTTGTTTGTTAATTTTGCTATTTCTTGCTCATCAATACATCAAATATTCATATAAGGAAAATTTGCCTCTTCGTATGCATATTTTATGTCTTACTACATGAACAATATTTTTCACTGCTATAAACTACATATATGCAGTATACAGGCTATTAGTTAAACAGTTTAGCAAACAAATTTTTTTGGATTTCCTTCGCAAATATAAGACAAAAGTAAAGTATAACATTGTTCGATTTGGGTCTTTCTTACAAAGAAATAATTTATTTTTCAATGACAAAATATTTTATACATTTTCTCTGTTTCTCAGTCATATTTTCATTTAAACGTTTCGTTTAACATATACCGAACCACCATGGTTAGAAAAAAATTAAGAAAAACATCAAAATACGTCGTAGTTGAACAAATAATCAATTTTTCTTCAACGACAAACATTTGTAGTCCTTTATAATCAAAGTCAAGTAAGGTGTTCACGCTTCGCTCTGATGCAGGATACAACCCGCTCGGTTTAGGACACAACCCTTGCAGTAAAGTTGACATAGTGTATCTCTAGAATGAAATGAGATACGAAATAATATTATAGAGTATGACCGTCTTATTACTATATACTCATAAGCTCATAGAAAGCAACTTGCTATACCGATTTAATCACATCTCTTCGATCTCGATTTTGAAATTAAATAATACGAGCGACTGCAATAAACGTAGTTGCAAATAACAAAGTAACAAGTTGTTATACTTCATATACTAATGAATGACTTTAATATTGATACGGATAAGGAAGAGAAACAAGTTGAGCTCAGAAACATACTCCAATATTACTTTATACTCATAAGCTCATAGAAATCAACTTGCTATACCGATTTAATCACATCTCTTTTCGATTTCGAAATTAAATAATACGAGCGACTGCAATAAACGTAGTTGCAAATAACAAAGTAACAAGTTATTATACTTCATATACTAATTAATGACTTTAACAATGATACGGATAAGGAAGAGATACAAGTTGAGTACAGAAACATACTCCAATATTACTTTATACTCATAAGCTCATAGAAAGCAACTGGCTATATGATTTAATCACATCTCTTTTCGATTTCGAAATTAAATAAAACGAGCGACTGCAATAAACGTAGTTGCAAATAACAAAGTAACAAGTTATTATACTTCATATACTAATTAATGACTTTAACATTGATACGGATAAGGAAGAGATACAAGTTGAGCACAGAAACATACTCCAATATTACTTTATACTCATAAGCTCATAGAAAGCAACTTGCAATACCGATTTAATCACATAAATGTCGGACTACCTCACCCAGATTACTTGTCCGAGATTTCATTCTCTTATTTGTACTTGAAAACGGGTCACGTCATTTCTCTTATTTGTACTTGAAAAGAATTAGTACATTCGGCAGACTAACTAGTTCTAGCTGTGCGACTGTGCGGCTAATATTACTAGAAATCATAATTTAATCATTACTTTACTCTAATTATGTGAGTACTTCGAACTGAATATATATTGGATACAGGTAGACAGAAGAGGAGATTGAGCTAGCATGGAAATATTTCTAAAAATAATTACTATCATTTCAAGCAGTTCTGAATTAGTCATAAATTAGTAGGTCTTAGAAATCATTTACAAAGTGATAAGTGCAATGTAAAGTCGGTTCTGCCACATGATATAACAAAACAAAAATTAAAAGTTTATCCATTACACTCTTACTCAACTGCGAACGAGAGGCTGTTACGCAGGAACGATTAGGAAAATAGATTATATCGCAATTGACATAAAACATCTTTCCAGTCTTTTCCATAATTTAACTAACAAGCAGGCTATTTCAAAATAAAATGTGTACAAAACACTGTTCTTATAGTCTTCTGCATCTTATCAGCTAATCACTACTACACAAAGTGTAATTGGAAACTAATGTCGTACAATTTTGCAGTTCGCTCTCATGGATTAATTTACTTTTGTGTCATTAAGAATTACCCAATACAGAAACATAAAATTCAAAATTAATTTTCCGTTTTCATATCAAACATGCTACTCAGTAAATTAAAATTATGCAAAAAAGGCAACTACATTTTGATTATAAAAAGGAGAATAGGTCTCGGAAGAGATCATACTAGTAAAATACCACGAATTAAAATTTATTAACGTCGCTTTAAAACTTTTGTATTTAAGGTACATAGCAAAATATTTAATTAGAAAAACTTTCAAATTAAACATTTTGGTATGTTTTTAATGCTGATGAAACGATTTCCATCAATGATCTCTACTAGTAAAAAAGTGTGGTTAATGATATTCATCGTGACTAATTTATATACTATTTCAGCCGTAGACAAAAACGAATATAGAAATAGCACGTATGGAGGAAAACTGTTTTCATAACAATGGGAAAAATATATTTTCTTCCTTAGCAACGTCTTTAATTATCATACCAATCGCTCCATTGAATATTTTACGTGCAACTCAGATGACAGACATTTAGTCGATGGCACGTGCTCTTAAGTCTATGGTAATTCGACCACAAAATTTGGCAGTTTCCTGTCACCGACTCACTGTCCATAAAAGTCATCCATCTATGTGGTACGTTACCCGTTTCAATACTGTTTTTTTTAATCAATCTGTAATAGGGAGTCGATCTTACATGCCTTTATTCCAATACCTACTCACATACAATAAAACTATGCGCCATTTATGAACGCTTTGTTGAAAAATTAAAATGCACATAGTATATCTCAAAAAACCATCTATCGGTGATGGTATTAATAAAAATCTTATTAACTCGTATTTGACTTGCCTATATATACATATTCTATTCATTGTTAAGGATGATTTATGAAAATAACGTTAGCAATAACAATGACATATTTCGATTATACTTTCTCAAATTGTTAGGTATTTCTTTTAATTTACGGACGAACTCACACCTTTACCAAATTTTTTCGGTTTTACTAACCGGAAAAACTAATCCAATTTATAACCGAACGCATAATCGTCCGAAACAAACACTTAATTTTATATTTACAGTCTTTCACCGATTACACTCAATTACTAGATATTAACCACTACCAAAAACAAATACAACAGGACTTCAGTGAAAGACCAGATATCAAGAGAGGATCGTCATATGTGGACTCTTGCCTGTGTCCTTTATAATCATAATATCGCATACGGGTATAAAGAAAAATACATATTCACTTCCTTAATTTCTTCATGAAATTATCTTTTTAGTAGTTAAATTACTAGTTACAAACAACCCAATACAGCAGGATGCGAATCAAACGAAAGAAATCGAGAGAAGGTTGTCATACATGACCTTATCTATAACTGTACAATATAAATATAGTATAAGGATAGATTGTTAATGTAGATAGGTAATTACCTATTTAGTTGGCAAGTTACTATATCGTAACAACTACCACAACCAAATACAGCAGGATATGAATAAAACACGAGAAATCAAGAGACAGTAATTATAAATGCACGCGTTTCGTTCTGATCTTTGGAATTGCGGTATCGTATAAATAATAACAACTACCACAACCAAATACAGCACAATATGAATAAAACCGGAGGAATCTAGAAATAGTAACTTAAATGTGCACCTTTCTTTCTGCGCTTTACAATTGCGGGTCGTATAAATAATAACACCTACCGCAACCAAACGATAAAAATACATATTCGCCTTTTTGTTAACCAAAGCCGACAGGATGTGAAAGAAAGACGGAGAATAGAAAGGTTACCACAAGTTCATCTCTGTGCTTTAGACTGCCGTATTGTTTAGAGATATAAAGAAAAACACATATTCTCTTCTGCCAATCGTTCATGTAATTATCTATTAAGCTGCCACGTGTTCCAACATAGATATCTGTAGCGACATATCGCTTATTATGCGACCCTAATGACATTGCTATCTCTATAAATAAAAAGGCAAATTATTTTCGTCTATAGGCGTATACCAAACGGGATGCTCGTGCCGTCATTATTTGCGAAAATGAATCACGTACAAAAATAATGAGAATGTAATAGAAGTATGGAAGACGGTAACATAAAATAGACTTACATAAAAAACATTTTTGAGATGTTTATTAGGATGCAGAAAAAAAAACTTTTTTTTCGACTATTGTAATGGGATACTTAAAAAGCCGCATTACAGACTTAATTGTTGGTCAAAAACATTTTTCTGGTTAATTGATCATACATTTGATCATACATTAGTTGGTTAAAAAATATTTTTGACCAACTTTATATTTAGAGTTACCCTTTTGTGATGTAGCTTAAAAACGTGTATTACTAGCTTTTATGCTCGCGGCCTCGTTCGCGTGAATTTTGTATTAAGAGGGGGGATCTAACCCATTTACCATCCAATTTATTGCCAAGTGGCAATATTAAAAACATATTATTAAACAAAAACACCTACAACTATAATGTTATTTTTCGGGTTAAAAGTGTATTTTTTATGAAAACATCTAAATTTTTATGTAACGACATGTTTATTTAACAAACGTCTAAATATAGTTTTCATGGTAAATATAGTTTTTGACCAGTGTGAAATCGTGAATAATACATTCACACGAAATATACATATGCCAGATTTGATAGGAATCCATCAGTACGTTGCAGAATTATTGAGTAACAAATACTCAAACTTTCGCAATCGCAATATGCATACTGGATGCAATACCGGGGACTTCGACCAAAAATATTTACTCGATTCCAAATGGTATCTCCGTTGTGCAAAGACTTCCAAGAACCCTCTAAAACAAAGTAAAAACATATCCATTGTTTACTGGAATAAAATCCATAATAATTCCGATAAAAATTAAAGTTAAAACACAGTCCTGAAATTGTTGAGTTAGTTGATGTAAACAATTTTAATAAAAATATTAATGATTTTTTAAAAATCAATAGTAGAAAAATTGGAAAGGGCAGACCAATTTCAAATTACTTATGGGACATTAAATAGAACCTCAATACAACCTGGAATTTTGTTTGAAAAGCCCTATCCAAAGAATCCTCATGCGAAAAAACGTTCCACCTCCACTTTTCTTATCTGCTCTTTAAACTAATTACTGGTATAAAATTACTCGCTTTAGTTTCATTTCGGTATTTTCAGAGTAAACACACACCCTCATGTTAAAACTTTAGAAGTGAAAGCGAAATTAGTGTTGAAAAACTTTCAACCATAGTCACTCTGAACAAGGAAGGAATTTGTACCCTTGAATTGTATAGGAATCAGTACCGATAAACCAGTAGTCATCATGATCTCCCGAACCCAGGAAGACATAATGTCGCGAATAAATTTTATGAACAATTTATAAAACGTATGCAATGAAACAGACACACTTATGATATAATAAAACGGATGACTTATAGCACTCACTCGATATTAAATGAAACCTGTTTAAAACCTGTTTTCTTAATTAAAGTAAAAAAGCTGGTTATAGAGCGTAAACTTACTTGGACGTATTGAAGAACAAAAACAATTACTTAAAAAATAAAAGATGACTTGAGTGGACCTCGAATGAAAGTAATCGATCAGAAGAACGTTTTAAAAACATTCTTTCGACTGACGAATCCAAGTTTAAACTGTTTGGTTAATTCAGAATGGAATATTTGTTTCTAAACATACCCATAAATATCTGTTGCAAGATTGTACAGCGCTAACAGTGAAGTATCGCGATGATTCCGTTATAGTCCATGGTTGTTTTTTCAGCAAAAACATTAGCGATTTAATAATAAATGACGAGATAATGAAAGAAGTATCGTACAAAAAAAATCCACAACAAAATGACAATAAATTTGGGCTTCGCTTAACACACTACGTCTTCATAATGCGAAAGCAATGATCCCAAATGTAATTCAAAGTAAGGTAGGGGTTTCTTGGGGGGGGGGAAACATCAAAAACTTAAAATATGATATGGCCACTTACCATTTCAATAAAAACTACGCAAAAAAATAAAACTCGTAGCAAGATTGGCCAGTCTTGTAAAAAAGGTTTATTGTTCGACGAAGGAGGAGTTACGTGCTGATTGTAAATTTCTACGTAATCGGCTCAAAATATTAGCAGCACACGTGTCAGAAAACAGTTTTTTATTTGTAATTAAGCTCTATGTGGCTCTTATCATATTTGTGTAAAATTCATGCTAAATTAAACTCAATTTATTTAAAAAGTTACCTGACGATGTATCTATCACTCGATACGCAATGAAGCATAAAATAGGAAGAAAATTATGAAGAAGCAAACTACAAAGTTCCACACAGATTGAATTATTAATCGATATATTAACCTCCTACAATCAATATTAATTACCTGTACCCTCGTCGATATTTAAAAGATTCTTCCAATCGATATCTTTAAAGCTTAAAATGCCTATGATAATTTATTTTGTATTTAAGACAATATTAAATATTTTTTGTTTAAACTTGCTCATAACTGAGAAGATTTAATGATTGACGAATAAGTGATTAAAGAATATATAAGCATTGATAATATTCAGCTGTTCCCGAAAATACTTAACAGAAATAAACAAAATATTATAAGTAAATTATAACAATCTTTGTTGACTCCCTTAAATATTCGAATAGGTAATATTAGATGACACATTGTAATCTATAGCATATACCTTTATTAAGCTTTAAATCAAATTACGTTCCAAAACCACAATGAACAGATATACATACCTATATACGTCGAAAGACCGGTTTTCGACCAGTTTGTGTAGAAATATTAGTAAATCGCCATATGCGACACACTGTTATCCGGTTAGACTTTCGATTAGAGAACATTAGATTACTCGATTTCCCAACTACAACAATAGACTCAGTCTCGTTATATTCGACATTACTCTAAATTAATTTATAATCTCGAAAAATAAATTAAAAATAAGAAGCCCAGAAAAACCTGTTATTAACACCCATTAAACTAATCTATATCATAACAGTATATCATAACCGCAGAAGCCAGAAATACGGAAGATATAAAGAAGATAGCCCATACTTTGAGGAATATTATAGATGAGATTATAGGATTGATAGATGCAGAGCAGTGATAAAAAAGGAACAGAATTCGGGGAAGACTGCTTGAAGGTGGAAGAAGAGAGAAATAGAGACCGACTAATTTATTGATTGATTATCCCAAGTATTCCCGCCGATATATCCCCGACACCGACCATGTCATTTGACAAAAAGAGCATATTAGTGATATTTAGTGAACGGGGTGGCTACCCCTTATACTTAGTGAACAAGGCGGCAGCATTATTAAGATAATTCTACGCGGATGATAAACGGGGAATACATAGTTATAATTGAATGTACTTTTTAAATAAAAAAAAACTAGTATCTCAAGTAAATGAGATACTCGTACAAATGAATAACTTTTGATGAATTTTTATTCCGCCTAAATCATAAAATTGTAATTGCTTACGAACATTTATTAAACAAAGTATGTGTTTATTTATTTTTACTAAGCATACATCTGTGCAGCACATGTACATCTGTGATGTGCATTTTAATTTTATTAGCTAAACAAGTTTATTTTCCATTAACTATGAAAGAGACAAGAGACTGAAATTAATGCAAGTCGAATGCAAGTTTCTTTCCAGCCCATGTGTTTTGTCTGGTCGTTCATATGTGGTACGAAAGTGAACCGAGATCAAAGTTGCCCCAGTCGTACCACGTACATTGCAACGACCAATATGTTAAAGAGAGCACGAAAAATTCTGTCACGTAAATGCTAGGTTTGCTCATATAAAAGTGTTGATATAAATGGATGCTCCCTGCATGCCAAATCTATTATAACATACGGTACAAAAAGAGGGAATCCCCGCCGCTCAAGCACATTTCAATATGAACGGGTAAGCCCCGCCAAGCTCCCGCGTCGTTCTACGCAAGTATCTCACATGACGTTATATTACATAGTCATATATTGGGACCGTATTTTCGTCAATTTAATATGGCTAAAACGTTTCTATTTCTTACAACATATATGAAACTTCGAATTGAACTTTGAATTGGTAACGTCACACAATTGTCTCTGCAACTATTCAACTTCATATCATTGAATCGATATGAAATGCAGATTACGATAGAGAAATATAGGCTATTTGTCCGCTCGCTTATAACTTCAGTTTAACTAGATACATTTTATTTTTCACTATTGCAGTTATCACTATGATAGAGAATATTTACCCATGAAAATTTTTGTGCAGAAATATGTATGTATATATATATATATATATATATATATGTGTGTGTATATATATACATATATATATATATATATATATATATATTGGTTTTGTATATCAGAATGCGGATAGTTACGAAGCATTATATAGTTTTGTATATCAGAATGCAGACAGTTACGAAGCATTACATAGTTTTGTATATCAAAATGCGGATACTTCCAAAGAATTATATAGTTTTGTATATTAGAATGCAGATAGTTACGAAGCATTATATAGTTTTGTATATCAGAATGCAGACAGTTACGAAGCATTACATAGTTTTGTATATCAAAATGCGGATAGTTCCAAAGAATTATATAGTTTTGTATATCAGAATGCAGACAGTTTCGAAGCATTACATAGTTTTGTATATCAAAATGCGGATAGTTCCAAAGAATTATATAGTTTTGTATATTAGAACGCAGACAGTCACGAAGCATTATATAGTTTTGTATCTCAGAATGCGGATAGTTACGAAGCATTATATAGTTTTGTATATTAGAATGCAGATAGTCACGAAGCATTATATAGTTTTGTATATCAGAATGCAGACAGTTACGAAGCATTACATAGTTATGTATATTAGAATGCAGATAGTCACGAAGCATTATATAGTTTTGTATATCAGAATGCAGACAGTTACGAAGCATTACATAGTTATGTATATCAGAATGCGTATAGTTACGAAGTATTTGTATATCAGAATGCAGATAGTCACGAAGCATTATATAGTTTTGTATCTCAGAATGCGGATTGTTACGAAGCATTATATAGTTTTGTATATCAGAATGCGGATAGTTACGAAGCTTAAATAATGAAAATCGCCGATTGTGATATTTGATAAATAAGATGGTCAGAGAAATGTAGAAATTGAATCTTTAATCGTAGAAGTTACGGACATCGCAATGTCTACGCGAGCGGAGTCGCGGAAAACCGCTAGTAACAAAGAAATGTACAGTTTTAACTAGATCAATAAAGTAAAGTGTTATTCAAAATTAAAATAAACAATCAGGGGGTTGAATAAGCGAAAGACGAACAAAAAAGAAACTTAAAAAATACCATTTTTTCGCATTTAAAAATGTAGGATATAAAAACATAATAACCTAATTTAATACTAAAATTAAACACGCATATTTTTTCTAAACCCTCAAGTGTTATCTACACCATATTTGTTTAGTTATAACAAAAATTATATAAAAAAAACAAAGGAAATGTTAACACATCGATTAATCAAGTATATAATTAGCATTTAAATATAATTTCTTATTGTAATTAACTTAAAATCAAAAATGTATATTATTTATAATATTTTCCATATTTTTGTTAATTTTAGTAATAAAAGCACGACAAAAATATTATAATACTTGAATTGCGGCAGCTTAACTGATTACTTATGTTCAAAATACACAGTAAAAATGTAGTAAAAGCTACATAATTTTGATATAATAAAAAAAGAAATTGCAAAACGAAAAAAGATTGATGTGCTAATGGACTATTTTTTATACAAAAAGAAAGAAATCCCTAATTGTATTTTTTGAAATTCTAAAGCAATAATTACAAATACATGTGACAAACCCGTGAATAATCTGTAAATATAAACCGACCCAGTGCGAGTCTGGTCCACGCTTTGAAAATTATGTACCGCGTTTAAAGTACATGTGACAAACCTATGAATAATCTGTAAATATAAACCGACCCAGTCTGGTCTACGCTTTGAAAGTTATGTACCGCGTTTAAAGTACATGTGACAAACCTATGAATAATCTGTAATTATAAACCGACCCAGTCTGGTCTACGCTTTGAAAGTTATGTACCGCGTTTAAAGTACATGTGACAAACCCATGAATAATCTGTAAATATAAACCGACCCAGTCTGGTCCGCGCTTTGAAAGTTATGTACCGCGTTTAAAGTAAAATTACCTTATTTATTATTATTAATATGGACTCCCTAGCGCAATAAATATTTAATAATTCTAATGTAATGTAAATGTTATTACCGTGAATATCCTTATAACTTTGATATCTAGAATCATCTTTACATTTTACTGCAACCTTGCATAAGGTTTTAAAAATTATTTTTTTCATGAATTTAGATTCATCAGTTTCAGAAATAAGGACGAAAAAATTGTTTGTATATTTTTTCAAATATCTCTAAAAACACGGTACCTAAAATTTTGGAAAAAAAATATTTTCAGATCAATTTAAAAAAAGAAATCGACTAAGTACGTATCGGACTACTCATAAAGTAGGATCCCCTAAATATCTATATTACTTGAAACAGTTGATACGAATATGCTGAAACGAATTTAATTGAAAGTTCTAAATAAATGTAGTTATCAATGATCTTTTTAGATTTTTAAAATCCATACGTAATTTTGAAGCTAAATAATTAAAAATTTGGCTTAACAATTGAAAATAGTAAAAGGAACCACAATTTTCTTTTAAAATCTCTATCTGATGATATTCCCCGCGATAAAATTGTTAAAAAAGTCCACCCTCGCCCCCTTTACGTATATAAAGGGTACTTTAAAAAAAGGGTAACCCAAATCACTAAGCTCGGGATTGAAGTGAAACTTTTTTGCACCCTCGTTCAAGCGTACTCACTATACTACGTCTTGCCTTCTACTTCAACCCTGCTCTTCTAACTCATAGGTCTATACCGCCTCTCAGGCGTTACACAATTTTAAAGTGACAGAATAACTCATAAAAGAAATTCCAGTTTATCTAAATAAATATTTTGTCACATATTAAGTAACATCTCCTTGAGAAGCATCTACTCTGTCGTCTAAACTCTTAAAGGTACATCTAAAACTGTAGAACTGCTGTGACGATCGAACGCATATGACAAAATTATACGGGTTCCTTGTTTCGCTACAACATCACGGTTTCTACACGTGCAGACACAATGATCTCACATTTAATGCAGTACAATCGTTAATCAATCTAAATGTCAAACTGATAACAGATAGCTCGTTAATGAACAGTGACAGTGCTTTATGGAAGTGTCCACGCTTCGAGAGGCTGACCACTTACGGAAACAAACATGAGTCAGCTTTATTGAGCATGAACATCAACAAACTTACTCCTAACGTTTTTTCGAATCTGATTCTGGCGAGGAATATATACCTGGCCATTGATATGAGAGAGCGTACTTTGCTAAACTGGCAATGTTGAATATTTCCACAAATGATTAATCAGTGCTTTTCGATAAGCAAGTTGTATTCTCTGACGAGAAAACTTTACTAAAATCTTATATAAAAAGCGGTTGTATTTTATCTCATCTAAAACCCAAAATACTGTTGATTCGAAAGCTTTTTTATTGTATTTTGAGACGTGGAAACCACGCCATAACAAACAGGTCACTAAGTATTACTGCAATCCAATAAAAAGCGAAATGTGTTTTCCTAACTGTCTTATCAATCCGAAGCTTGTAGGTGTTTCAGAATATATGGTGGCTGTGATACACAGTGGAAATACTTCGATACAAAACCAATATAGTCGCTCCTGATCCACTGAGAACCAACTAGGGAGTAACAACTATATAACCTTTAAAGAAGCAGTTTAGTGATACATCTGCATACTTGGGTCGCTCTAAATGTGGACCGAGTTGATCCAAACCATACAATATTGTCGAATTTCAATAAATTCCATATCACATGAAAATAAAACAGGTAAAGCTTTTACCTCTGCTCTGTAGAAATAAAACAATATGTGAAGTTATTGTAACATTTTAAAAAGGGATCCCATCACAAAAATCCTTTTATAGACCACTCGGTGCCTCTGTTGACGTAAGTCCATGTTATTTGGAGAATTATTCTTACTACTTGTAACACTACTACATGTAACTTACTACTTGTAACACTACTACTTGTGACTTACTACTTGTAACTTACTACTTGTAACATTACTTACTACTAGTATTAATAAAAAAACAAAAAGTATAGGTGTCAAATCATTATTAACCGTTTTAGTGCCATGGTTTTTTACTCATATATACTTAGAAATGCCAAAGAAATCTTTTGTTTTTGATGTCATTTACCCTTGTCTTGACAAAAAACGGTATCTCTTCCAAAAATGATCCAATTTAAATAATTTTTTCGTTTCTTAATAAAAACTTGTACAAGGATAATAAATTACAAGGAAAATCATGGAAATATATATTGTGAACAAAAATTATAACAAAAACTGAAATCAAGGTCACATCGTATTTTCGCAGTCCGGTACATCCTCCGTATCAGCAAAATAATTATCGTCACTATTATCACTATCAGTCAAAATTTTGATTACGCCAAATTGTGAGCGCACCACAATGTCACTCCCACTATCACTTTCTTCACAACTTGAAAAACAATCATTTTCACTCGAATTGTTTTCGTATTCCATATTATGGGTGGGAAACATTTTCTTTTAATTACATTTACATTTTCTTTTAATATTATAATTTGAACTTTATGTAACACGTAGAAAGATAAAAAATTAGCGATGCGTGCAAGCGACCTTCCCTACCGCACGCTGTTAACGTGTGTTATTTAGAAATAACCTGTGAAGTGCAAATTTAAATCGCACTAGGAGAAGTCTACAAATATTCAAGAGTACATGGTATTTCTAATAAACTATTTTCCAAATATTTGCATTATTTTATAGTAGTCCAGTATATCTTTCACAGATCTATCTATCATCATGATTTTCTCAAAAACTTTGATATTTAAATCATCACTACAATTTTAGTTTAAATTTAAAGTAAATCTCTAGTTAGGATATTTTTTTCATAATTTTGACAAGCAGTTCCCAAAATGGTCATATGTTTATGTGGATATTTTCCAGTGATATCCCTAAAACTAGTTTACTTAAAATTTTGAAAAATAAATAGTTTTCGAAACCTTACAATTCGCCTGTTCAATCAATATCGCATGTGAGACAAGAAATTGAAAAAAAAACAATTATATTTGTTATATTCCCATAAAAATAGTTATGGGGTTATAGGATTTTAATATATGGGTGTTCATAAACTTTATAGCTATGTTAAATTTCAAGCTCTAGCATCAAAAAACTTCTAAAAAAACGGCCATTTTAAAGATTAGTTTTGTTTAATAGGGAATTCTAATATAAGAAGACAGTTGAGTAGTTAAGAAACAATTCATAAACTAGCTTTGTAAAGGTTTCATTATCTTCTCTTACCAACATCACAAGAGAGAACATTTTCACATATACAGAGGTTTTGTGAAAATGATAGGAAAACTATTTAGTCTGCAAGAAACTCTTAATTTCAGGATTAGATACAACTATATCACTTCAGTTCTCATTTCTAATTGTGTTTACGTTATGGTTTTTATAAACGTAAACACAACTAGAATTACGGTTTTGCGTGTTTACGTTATGGGTTCTATAAACGTAGCAATGTGTGTTTTACGTTATGGGTTTTATAAACGTAGCAATGTCACGTCGCCGAATCAAGTGTATGTTACCTGGCGATGTTTTGTACTTCGGCTGGTGGTAATAATAAATAATAGATTACCTTTGCCGTCTGGAATAGCAAATAATAGATTACCTTTGCCGTCTGGAATAGCAAATAATAGATTACCTTTGCCGTCTGGAATAGCAAATAATAGATTACCTTTGCCGTCCTACAAATGGAAACGGTAATCGTCTATCGATGAGCGTAGGATTATGATAATCGTAAGATTATGACGATGATAGGATCGTGACGATCGTAGGATCACGATGAACTATAATCAGAATTTTGAGCTTAAAATATTTCGGTTTAATTTTGAAAGTCACAGTTTTAATATTTGAACACTATTTAACGACCAAAGGTTATACACAAAAAAAACTAAAATTTAACGTTAATTTACCATGAAATTATTTAATATGTAACTCAGTCTCAATATTTTTGAATATATTTGGCGTTAATTTTGTAGAAATTCATTGTTCACAATTAAATGAAACTACGTGATGTAGCGTTATATCTACTTTTTTAATTTCTTTACCACGACCTAGGTTTCGTTGTATTACAACATCTTTCAGCAAAGATTCTTGCTAATAGCCCACCTGAATGTTGTAATACAACAAAACCTAAGTCGTGGTAAAGAAATTAAAAAAAAGTAGAAATAAAACTACATCACGTAGTTTCATTTCATTGTGATTATCCAATTTGTTATACCAACTTTATATAAAAAAAGAAGGTCCTTAGTTTGTGCCACTGTCGATTTTACAAAATATTTACTAACGCGCATCACATTTTGCTGATGACGTCCTCGATGCAGTCCCGTTACAATTCGAGACTCATTCCTCGAGGCAAGTATAGAGGAAGTTAAATGAAATGTATAATTTCGAAGAACTAAAGGCGAAGCACGATCATGAAAAAAGTTTATATCTTCGTATTTATTTCATTTCCGTAATAATAAGGAAGAGCTAAATCATTATTATCCTACGGGTCATTTTTACATATAATTCATCCGTAATATTAATTTACGGAAAAAAGGGTTGTATTCGTATTGTCACCGATTAGATACGATATATTCTTGCACACTTATATCGATATTTTAATTTAAAGTAATTACGGTAAGTATGGATAATAAATAAAAACAAATATTTAAAAAAAGTTCAATTTCTCACCAAACAATCTCCGATACTCCCATCAATCACAGACTTAATTACAAATTTATTTTATTTACACACTAGATTTATTATAATTATATTATATTTCCGATAATTATAATAAATCTAGTGTTTCCAAAAATTGAAAGTCGAGAAATTAAAATATATAAAATGATAAGTCACGAAAAATTATTTTTATTATTAATATGCCATTGCAGAAATTAGTATAAACTTAAATAATTTATTACAGTTAATTATGATGTGTTAAACTTTACTCCAGTAACCTCACCATCGGATGACTGCGCAATTGGATACCGTGTAAAAAGTATTATAAATTCGATGTAATACATTTAAAAAAATTTTTTTTTATCATGATAGCGCAGAAAAATTAAAGCAACATAAAGTACTAGAAAGTCGTATACGAAAAAGGATAGTACTAAAAAAATTATAGAAGGGTTTAAAATCAATTACATAAAAACACCGACTAAATTATCGGGATAAAACAGTTTAAAATAAATGGCATACGTAACCGAGTAAAAACTTAGCATAACAAAAAGAAAATCAATCTAAAAAAGAAATGTGAAGTATTGCACAGCAACACCTCATGTACTCAGTAAATAAAACAATATTATATAAAAATTACGAAATTAAAAATACAACATAAAATTAAAGATTTTTATATAAAGGCAAGAGAAAATCAAAAGGGAAAACAGTCAAATCTAAAAAAAAATTATTAATTTTGATCCATTACAAAAAAGAGGATCAAATATAATGAAATAAACAAACATACTGATATTTTATTTATTTCATTATATTAATATATGTGTTAATTAAATTTTAAAGGTATTTTCACAAAGTCTGACTACAAATACATATTCGTTAGCCATTATTAGGATACAACTTAAATCCATAAAAGTATTTTCTGTCTAAGATTTCAATGTCATTGTCGCATATTTTAATTAAATTCGTAGCGTCGAGTTCCATTACAATTGTGTAAATGTATTTTGTGATATCACTAATGTCAGGAATGTGTTGTGAAACTGGCATTTTCGTAAAGAAACGTTGAAATTGACATCAAAATCATTATAATTATAATAATATATAAAAATATATATTAATAGATATTAATTTTATCCATAAATTGTTCCTACTGACAAAATTATAATGTATTTAAAATTAAATAGAAAACTTACCTAATTAAGCATAGCTGCTTTAATTCCACTTACATATAAATTTCACAAATATCACATAAGCAATCACTTTATGTATTAAATATCACAAAATATTATTTTAATTCATTTGAATAGATTCACCGATGAATTCAAATGTTTGTAACAAACCGGTCACTGAGAATGTATCAAAAGACAAAAACTAATTACAGTATTATATATTCCCACGTTCACAAAATGTTTGTTTTGGGAAACACGCTATATAAACAAAGCATACGAAAAAAAACAGAAACCGCGTAACAACGTCTGTCCGTTAGCGATTACTGTTGCAAATGAGAGAAGTATGTGGCGAAAACTCTGCCAACAGAATGCGTAGGGTTGTTAACGTTCGAATGAAATTTTTATCGTCATATCGATATCGTTAATTTAACTTTTATATTTGTTCCTCTCTAAATGTCGAAGGGAAAGGCAATTACGTTTCATTTGTAAAAATTATGAAACTTTTTCCACTTTTTAGTTAAATAAAATCTGGAAAATAGTGCAACCATAAATATAATGTAAATAAAATTGTTTAGAATATTATATAAAAAGAATATTATAATAATATTAGAATATTATATATGTTTAGAATATTTGTAATTATAATAAATCTAAACCAAAATAAACGAGCGAAGTTGGAAAAACAATTCGGTAAATGTCAAAATAATATGTACCTTTTCTTGATATATAAGAAAATATATGGTAAATAAAATTCATCCAACATTTCTTTCTTATAAATGAATATCTCACTTAATCACATGATGTATTTAAAATAAACTGTGTCCGGGAATAGATGTCAGCCAAAGAAAGACGCTATTCATTGGCTATAAAGGAATAAATTGTCGTTGAAATAAAACGTAAAACACGCCCTTTTTCTAATTGAGTGCAAAAAATATTATACATATCTTTTTTTATCACACCCGATACTTGTCCAGAGTGCAGGGTTTACCCGTAGTAGCGATGTCTTCGCAGCTATTTGCGGGTTATTTCCCCGAGCGGTGCTGAACAATGTGCGCAAGTGGGTACAAAATTTTATTTTAACATGAATCAACTATTTTTCAGTCAAGGAATAACGTGTTTCTTTGGCCGATACTTATTCCCGGACACCGTGTATATTTACTAATGAATATAAATAATGTGCATAATTTAAAACATTTTTTAGTTAAAGTAATTTAATATTTGCTTTATTTAAATTTTCATTCTGCGCATCCATCAGTTTTGACCTAATTACTTGACAACAAGAAAGACAATTAAACAACTTCTTATTAATTCGAATATAATGAATTTAAGTATAACGTAACGGCGACAATATCAATTTGTTTAACACATCATAGTTATTTTTACAAGGTTAGCTTTACTAGTTTTGTAACTTCGGTTATAATTTTAACAAGAATTTGAGAATATCCTTAGACAAATTCATGTAAATATAATTTATCAATTATTTTAATTTTAGATATTATTTTTAATAGCTCTGGATGTTGTTCTTATGATAATATATGAAGAAAATCTCTTAACTGAAAAACGGATTTTTATCTCATTCAAAAGCATCCTTCATGATTTAAAGAATTATAAATAAAACAAATTAACGGAAATCATTTCAAGATATGCTCTAATAATATTCGGATATTTTAATTCTTTCAATACTTTAAGTATTAGTTTAAAGAGCTCGGGTTATTTCAAATAATGACTCACAATTACAAAAACTTGAAGCAAATTTTAAAACTAATAAAATTGTTTTTATTTTACTATAACGTTTCTTTTTTACATAAAACTTTTTTATTATCATAAAAATTGTTTCTTTTTTACACTAATTAAGTTTATTTACCTTATTATTTTAGTAGTACTATATAGTACTTCAAGTCACCTTTAAGTATATTATACAAAACTAATGAAAATTCATAAATAAATTTACAGAAATGCATTTCAATATTGCTGGTAAAATTCAATGAAGCAAATTTTAAAGTAAACATACATTTTATCCAAATGTGAATGATACAATTTTAATGTCGACAAAATAAACCATTTATAGATTTAATTTACTTTCAGCCACAGAGACGCCGTGAATATAACAAGTAAGTCTATAAATCCTATCAACCAAAAGTCGTTTTGACATTTTCATTATCGAATTAATTTAAATACTTTCACAACACTAAACAAAGATAAAGCACTCTTTGCCAAGTTCATGGGTCTATATCGGTCCTTGTCTTCTGGCCAATGTCGCATTCTCTCACATGGTCCAGTAAACGGGCCACACACGCTAGAGTCTGACCCTGGTCGCGACGTGGTTTTATTGACTTCATATCATTGTAGGTCGCCCAGCCCTCTGGCGGGTTTGTACCTCGTTCGGAGACCGCATTACTACTATGTTACTCAAATATTGAATGAATATATTTGGCGTTAATTTTGTAGAAATTCATTATTCATAATTAAATGAAACTACGTGAAATAGTATTATTTCTACTTTCTTTAAGTTCTTTACCACGATCTAGGTTTCGTTGTATTACAAGATCTTCAGGTGGGCAAAGATTAAAAATAATTCAATAATCCTATCTTTGCTAACAGCCCACTTGAAGATGTTAATCGGATTCTTCTTAAACATATATGACGAGAACAATCTATGTTTTTTCTTAACTTGGAAATAATTTATTTTCTATTAACAAGTTATTTTTAACTTACAACATTTTCTAAATCATAATTACATTTAAACGTTTTATTATAATTAACAAAACTTTCATGAAAACGTTATATGACGTAATGTTGTATTAATTAAGAAAAAGTACGCTAAATTTTTTTTAAATAAAAATCATATCGCTCAATATTCAAATCGAATAAGTTGTTTCAAGTTGAATTATATATATATATATATATATATATATATATATATATATATATATATATATATATATATATAAGTATATAATACATGTTTTTTTAATATATATAAACAATACATTTAAAATGTATTGTTTATGATATCTTATTTTATACTCAATAACCCACAGACAGGGCTTGTTCATAATAGTCTGTGTTTAATATACAATATATTTAAGAAAGACGTCGCGCAAACATGCAATATATTTAAGAAAGACGTCGCTCAACGCAGCTGGCCAATGCTTGACACATATTTCACAATTAAATGAAACTACGTGATGTAGTATTATTAGTTCCGTTGTATTAACAGACCTAGGTTTCATATTAATAGCAACATCTTCAGGTGGGCTGTTATACCAATAAATGCGCAGTTCAATTTTTTTGCTGGCGAAAGAAAGTCTACAAATTAATTTCGCTATCTATGTGTCGTTATCGATAAGCATATTCGCAACACTACCGAACTAGGCTATGACCGGGAAGTTTTCTGCATATATACACGAATTTTATTTCATTAAGTCTCACATCATAGAGTCTGACTATTAACAGGCATTGTATTCTGGACCTAAATAGAAATGAAAAGTGCCATTTAAACAATGTGCAGAAGTAAATTAATCATTGAATATTATATCGAAATACTATTTATAATATAGATTGAACTTGTATTTAAACACAGAAAATAAAGTGAGCTGGAAACACAATCAGAATGAAGGAAAGAGAAAAAGAAAAAAAAAGAAATTTTTTTGACAAAAGGCTTTGGTTTTAGGACAAAAGAAAAGCAAATCGCAAACATAGATTGTTTAGAAAGGAACTTAGAAGTACTGGAGGTGAAAAAATAGCGAATAACTGCTAAAAATAGAACAGCGTGCTCACGACTTCTTGAAAAGGCCAGGTTCCATCCAGAGCTGTGATGCTACTGAAGAGGAAGAAGATTTATAACATGGACACTTCAATTTAGAAATTAAACTACTTACAAATAAAAAAATTAATTCTTTTCTATTGTGACAACTGAGGTTATTTATAAATTAAAACCTAATGACATTGTTGCAGGAAATACCGCTCTTAACCGTCTATGTGCATAAATATTCTACTCATCTACAACATCCAAGTTTCTAAAAATAATTAATAGGATCAGGATATTACATCCTTGTTATTAGACCCTTATATCTTATTACAGGATGTAATATTTATATCTTTATTACACGATGTAATAACAAGGTAAACTTTAAAGTATACTTAGAGAACAAAATTACTATTGTTTCTTACACTCCAACGATGGACGTGATACGTTTACAAGGATCTGTACGTGATACGTTTATAAGGATGTTTTAATATTTATATTTACAAAAAAATTCTTCCTTTCAAGTTTGAAACCAATAATTTTTAAATTAATAAAACTTTCAACATGTTGACAAGTACAAAATTAGTTTTATTTTATAATTAATAATTATCGACGGTACAAATTACGGTGTGAGCTCATCCTGCCATTTTAGTGAAGTTTCCTGCAATTAAAAAAGCATTATTATTTTTTTCACGAGACTGTGAATCACAAAATGGCGAATTATTTAATGGCACTGAAGAGGGTCAACAACCCGTTGAGCTGCGAGAAAGCTACTTGTCAGACGGTTGTAAAATATAAAAGAAAAATAGATGAACTGCGCAGGTAAGTACAAAGATCTCTGTAATGGTTGGACTGTGGTCGAGTAGAAGTTTCTAATATTTTATACTTTAACATCCTCTTTTCTTGTCCATCAATTCTGTACTCGATAGGTACAGTTTTAACAAATACATAAATTAAATATAAACCGGCCGCTTTGCCTATTTATATGATCATCATTGTCATACAACGAAAAAATATATACTCGTATTTCCTCCTTTCGGTATATTAAATTATCTCCTACCTCAATTGTATCTTTCTGTCAAACCTGTGATACTGAAAAAGGTCAGGGCACTTTTTATAAATGACCTTGGAGACGTTTCGGTTAGGCCAATCATCTTTTACATTTCTATATTTAACAGGGGTGTACCTTTGATTTAAAATGGCACTTTTATAATCCAGCCAATAAAAATATTTTATAAACACATTTCGAGAAAGCAAATTTTTCATGCGAAATATTACAAAGATATCATTTTTATCGGCAATAAGGTCTGATAAAAATAGATAGAAGTTGCACTAACATAACTTTTGTCAACTTTCTGTCGATTAAATCTAGGGACAAAATAAAAGAGTAAGAAAATTAAGGCAAAAAATTACTCTTATAACTTAAATAATGAAAAAAGTAAAAAATTACCCCGCTAAGAGAATGATAAAATGAAAAAATAATATGGCTACCAAGAGACGCGAAAATCTATCATGATGTTTTATATACACGTGTGTGTATATATATATATATATATATATATATATATATATATATATATGTATACTTACATTTATACTTGCAACCAAATTATTGATACACTCCGACTATGCAGCGCTGAAATTTTGGATAAAACGTACAAACTTCATTCCTATTTTATTTCAAATTACAAAAACTTCTCGAATCAGAAATGGTTCATATGAAATAAAAATTGATTACCACACTTCAGAGCGTCAGTTCATAGTCTCAAGGCAAGCTAAAGCTTATTATACTACCTTCGGCTATATTCAGACTGAAACAATCTCGTATTTATTACATTCGCATACAAGCACTGAATCATTGCGTTATTATAACGATCTCTCTGCTGTCAGTTCATTATTCTCGTTCAAAAATAATTTTAATAATTTTTCAGTTTTTAAATACACGTATTATATTTTATCAGTGAAATACTTACTGTGTTATCCGTTTTTTTGTGCATTAAAATTAATAACTTATTAGTTTGTTTTTTGACTTGCACTTTTGTCCTGAAAGTAAACAAACAATAACGACTATCGAATGTTGCTCTGTTTATTACATGATTAAGGAAGGATTTTTCAATTTACCTTTTAATGAGAAAAAATTGTATAATTAAGAATGGTCGATCGAAGCTAATTTTGAAACTATACGTTCGTAGTAAATCCAGCGTACGGCATTTTCACAGTAATTTTTCGATTAGTATTGGTGGGTAATCGGAAATTGCATTTTGAATAAAATGTTTTGCTGGACTGGTTTATTATTCGGAACTGAATATAGTAAATGGAATAAAGGTGGTTTTGATAGCCTAGGTAATTTGACAAATTCTGGTAAAACTATATGCTAATTCTGAAAGATATTCACCACCGTGCACATTAAACTACTAAATGTAGCTCTTCGCATAAAGATTTGTATTGAGAGGCAACTAACTGTCGCGAATCGGTAAGATAATGTCATAGAAGTACAAATAATTTAAAAGCTCAGTAGATACTATTGTATTAGCTTTTTATGGTCACGGTAAAGTTATAGTTCGATAATTCGGGATAATTACGTCGAGGCTTTATTGTTTTAGTGCTTACGATTCAGTTATTAAGACACATTTTCAATTTTTCTTCAATGTCGTTTTCACGGCTATCAGTAGTCCCTTCGCAGCTTGCCCTTCCCAAAAATCACCGCACGCCTCTGTTGCATATCACATAGCGTATGTGCGGGGTGAGTGGGGTGCGTTTTGACTGAGTCAAGTTAATAAAAAACGTTTTGAAAAACGTGTAAGTACAAAAGTTAATCCATAAATCGTGAGATATGTTTTTAGTCGAAAAACTTTTTCTCTAAAGCCAATAATTCAGTAGTCTAAAGCCAATAATTCAGTAGTTATAATAATTCAGTAGTTATAATAATTCAGTAGTTATAATAATTCAGTAGTTATAAAAAATTAAACTATTAAATTCTTTACAACAATTAATCGCGCTTTATCAATTTTGATAATTTTGATTCAATCTCTACCTAATTTTCAATGTTCATGATTTTTGTAGACTTTCCTGAGGATAGCAATTTTTGAAGATTTTTTTCTAAACAATGTTAAACACGTTAATAAAAAAATGCTTAATACATATTATTGAATTCGTGCCTCAATCATTATTCACTTAACACTCTACACGTAACCTTAATTTTTTTTTCCTATTTACCCCTGAATCAAAATTTATTTGTTTATACTTCACAGCTATAATTGGGGTACCATACCCTATCTCTGTGCCGATTTAAAATTTTTACGTCGAAAAGTTTACGAGACATCGAATGATTTTACAATTTTGACATGAAAAATTATTAAAAATAAAGACAGCTCCGTAATAAACACAATAAAGTCAGATGGATTGTATTAAGTCTTTTATTATTATTTCTCAGCAAATAATCCGTATAAATAGACTAATTACAAATTTTTTTTATAAAAACCGTGTATAAAACACGACGCATTTAAATTATATGACAAGATAGGACTGAAATACATAACCATATACTTGTAGGAAAAAATATAATTTTAGTTGAACTGCACAAATTGTTGATGGCAAAATGATAATGGAAAAATCATAAAGAGCTTAATAAAATTCATTTGACTCTATCGATTTTGTCACTGACTTTATTACCTTTTTTTGTTTGAATAGTTTTTATTGAAACAGGTTTTAGCAGGTTTTTATTTTTGGTTGTATCCTACTTTATCTGCAAAAACCGATATTGACATTACAATATGTTAGCTAATAAATTAAACTGTGAAACACTTGTCATCAATTAACGTAGAAAATTAAAACGTTAAAGGTGAAAAAAAAAACAACTTCAAAAATTCAAGAATGCCAACCTATCGGTAAAAATCCATGGCGAATGGATTAAAGCATTCACGCTCTATATTATACTCTTAAGTGCATTAATCACACACGTGCCAACCACAACACTTATAAGAGAACTGATTGCATTTTTTTTATAATGCACAGAAAACAATCCAGTCAAGGTTATGGAGTCAGTGACATCCAACAGCAGTGATTTGCAACTTCATTGTATGAAATATGCATTTGTTCAAAGTTTTATTGCGTTGAATTAAAATAAAACTCACGTAATTACCAAGTGTTATTATGTCATTTTATTCCCATTACAATGAAAAAAGAACAATTTTTCGTTTTTTCGAGAAATATGATTGTAAGGCACTTAGAAGTATTTTTATTGTTCCTTGTATTATTATGATATTTGCGATGAGATCATACAATGAATTACGTATGTAGATTAAAAAAAACTTTCATCGGTGAAGTGTACAATGTGGTTCTAAAAATGTTTTCAATTGATAACCAAAATGATAATTTCAATCGCCAGTATCTTAAACCAGAATGTTGCTTGTACCAAAATGTTGCTTGTATCATAAATTTTATTATATTCTTGTATATCTTAGAATTGTACCATAAAAACATAAATATACTTTTCAAATAAATCGAGTTCGATTTATTTTTGGACTTAAGGTTTATTCATTTGGTATTGAGTAACAAAAAACGAGATGGATTGAACATTTTTTGGGATTTCATACCTCAAAAGGAAAAAAAAACAGAACACTTACGAATTCTCTTCACTTACTTGTGCTATGACACCTTACTTCTTGCCAAATTTCGTGACTCTAGTTCAACGGGAAGTGCCCTAAAGGTTTTGATATCCTTGCGAGTTTTTATTTAGGATTCTTCTTGATTGCGTTGACTTAGAAGCATGTTTTTTTAGAATTCCAAGAGACTGTAGACATAAGTGTTTGATATTAATTTCAACTTGATACCTTTACGCGTTGCTAAGAAAAAGGGTCTCGATAGACGACAGACGGACAGCAAAAGGTTCCTTTTTTCCTTCTGAAGTACGAAACATTCGACGGAACGTGAATATTTTTGAGTAATTCGCGATGTTCATAGAACCGTGAAAGATATATACTAGATAATATGCTATATATATATATATATATATATATATATATATATATATATATATATATATATACATATATATATATATATATATATATATATTTATATACATATATATATATATATATATATATATATATATATATATATATCTATATATATATATCTATATATACACACCCACACACATTTAATAACAATTGAACAGTTTGTGGCCTTGCCAGTTCTACAAAATCTCCCACGTTCTATGGTTTATGCGATTATTTATTTGAGTCCAAATCACACAAAACGATTCCTGCAAGGTTTTGACGCGACTAAGGGTGGCGTAAATCCACCCTTTAGCAAAGTCAGATCAAGACAGAACGGGAAGGTGACAGGAACTCTTCAGTGGTATAAAATTAACTCATTGAATATAGACTCGTTTTACTTGCTTGACATAAATAAAACTGTAACAAAATAAATAGGTAAATAAGTACATACAAGTAGATATAAAGATATGAAGTAACTAAAATATTAGTAGGTAGGCAGGTATATACAGATATATAAAAAAGTATCTGACAACCCTAGGTATATATAGGCACAAAACACCGAATACGGCGGAGCCAAAAGTGTAAGTATTTGTTTTGTTTTTTAACCTCCCACTATTCACAAGCATACTGATAGTATAAAATAATGAAATTAGAACCTTGCGGTACAATATAGTTTCCGAACATAAATAAATTTGCAAAATACTGCTACGGCTAGATATTTTTGTAGTTGATACAGTCAACGTATATGTGCATATGCATATGCGTGAGAGAGAGAAAGAAAGGTAAACGAACCTTGCGTTAGCATAACCCAAGGTGGAAAGGATATCCTAGCTCAGAAACTTTTGGTTCACCCGCTGAGCTCTATCACAAACAGGAAGTCCTGCAGTCGATGCGCACTTCCGCAGATCCTTACGTGATACGTACACGCAGATCTTTACGTGATTTACTTTATGCACAAGCATTTGCTTTGAATACACCTTTTCCCCTTACTTTTATTGACGCCATCCAGAATGTTTACGCAATATTTTGTTACGCAATAATTGATAGATTAAATTTTTACGCAATAATTGACAAATTCTGTAAACTTGTTACAGACTGGATAAAAAATAAATTCACCATGTTATAAAATATGCAAAATGTTACAACACAAACGTGCCGTAATACTTTCCTCGTGTTTACAAGCAACAAAACGATAAAAAATATGTTGCCATTTGCATAGTAATTTGCACGTGACAAATAAGAAACTTCCCATTTTTACTATTATGCTATCGCTTCCGTGCATTATTAGTACTTCCACTAATGTTACTTTTTGCATAAGTACTCATAAATTGATTATTACCCGGCTTGTATTTTTATATTTTTTCTGAATTTAAAAATATATTATTCTAACGATAGATCGTGCGTCTGTCTTCAGTAAGGTATAGAGGTAACGAACCTATACTTGCCAAAGATATTGGGTTAGCTACTAATACATTTTTTCATTGATTTCTGGAATGTTCCAGAAACTTCTCGAATATTTCTGATTGAATATATAACGAGAGCGAGTTCCACCTTCTGTTCAGTTAGCACCGACGTTTTAGCTAACAAAGGGGCAAACCATATAAGGAAATTTCCCAATAGAGAACTTGAAGTACTCTCGTTCCATGAATTGCATTTAGGGCAAAAAGTGAGCGAAGTAACACGCAATATATACTAATGTTGCCGGCTTGTATTTCTATATTTTTTTCTGAATTTAAAAATATCTATCGACAGATCGAGCGTCTGTGTTCAGTGGGTGCGAAGGGGTTGTATTGTATAGAAGTAACGATCTTATACTTGCCAAAGATATTAGGTTGGCTACTAAAACATTTTTTCATTGATTTCTGGAATCTTCCAGAAACTTTTCGAATATCTCTGATAGGATGTATGAAAAGAGCGAGTTCCACCGTCTGTTCAGTTAGCACCGACATTTTAGCGAACAAAGAGCAAACCATTTAAGGAAATTTCACAATAGAAGACTTAAAGTACCATGAAATCCATTTAGGACCAACGCGAGCGAAGTAACACGCAATATATACTGAAGGATGGGTAAATGTCTACCAGCTCGTTAAGCCAAGCATTATTTTCAAAGATGCCATGAAGAAAATTTTAATCTCTCCAATAATTCTCAACCAGGGCATTCTACATTAAACTAAGAAAAATGAACATGGTTACCACAGAAACTAACGCCTCTTCTTACAAACCAATACTCAGGCCCACATAGCGAAAGTAATGTATAAAAAAATGTTTCACATAGAGGAATTGTGTTTCCTCATCCACCGTACTCTCCGAATCTCTCGCCTTTCGACCATTATGTATTTCGCTGGCTGTCTAATTATTTTCGCGATAAAAAATTGAACCTACCCAATTTTCCAATCAAATTCCTGAAATATTCTGTAACGAAGAAATGTTATCGCTACACACTCAATCATGGCCAATAATCGATAATGATCGTGCTCATATAATTGAAAATTGATTTTAGTAATAACATAAAAAACAAAATAACTTTGGAAGCTGAGATGGCGGATAAGTTTCTTGTATATGACTGCACTCTTCAGTAATTTTCTTATATTCTTCTATAGATATTGTTTCCCCCTTTTCTAGCTTTTAAAGATAATATTATTTATCTCGTGCAGCTGAAGGTTTTAAGTTTCGTATGCAGGTACAATACATAAATACTGGATTTCAACTAGTTGATAAGGATGATGACGATAAATTCTTTAATTTAGATTGTAATTTTCCGCCTAGCTTTTTTTTAAGAAGCTCGCAAGGCAATTAAAACTGTAGCCTCTAATTAGTGTCAGAAAGAAGAGTGCGGTTGTGTTAATTGCATCTTTGTTTTTCCGTACGAAAAGTGTCCGAACAAAATCCCATTGTCTATGTGTCCATCGGTCTATCAGAACATTCTAATTTCTAAATAAAATAAGATAGAAACTTATAAGAAAGAGGATATTAAAATAAGATAGAGACTAATAAGGTAGAGGATATTAAAATAAGATGGAGACTAATAAGGTAGAGGATATTAAAATAAGATAGAAACTAATACGGTAGAGGATATTAAAGTAAAATAGAAACTAATAAGGTAGAGGATATTAAAATAAGATAGAGACTAATAAGGTAGAGGATATTAAAATAAGAAAGAGACTAATAAGGTAGAGGATATTAAAATAAGATAGAGACTAATAAGGTAGAGGATATTAAAATAAGATAGAGACTAATAAGGTAGAGGATATTAAAATAAGATAGAGACTAATAATATAGAGGATGTTAAAATAAGATAGAGACTAATAAGGTAGAGGATATTAAAACAAGATAGAGACTAATAAGGTAGAGGATATTAAAATAAGATAGAGACTAATAAGGTAGAATATATTAAAATAAGATAGAGACCAATAAGGTAGAGGATATTAAAATAAGATAGAGACTTATAAGGTAGAGGATATTAAAATAAGATAGAGACTAATAAGGTAGAGGATATTAAAATAAGATAGAGACTAATAAGGTAGAGGATATTAAAATAAGATAGAGACTAATAAGGTAGAGGATATTAAAATAAGATACAGACTAATAAGGTAGAGGATATTAAAATAAGATAGAGACTAATAAGGTAGAGGATATTAAAATAAGATAGAGTCTAATAAGGTAGAGGATATTAAAATAGGATAGAGACTAATAAGGTAGAGGATATTAAAATAAGATAGAGACTAATAAGGCAGAGGATTATAATAATTAAAAAAATAAATTTAATTATTTATTTACACATAACCGCCGAACTGTTGGTTTTAAAGGAAACAAATTTTGCACAAAAAATTTATCTCACGATGTAAGGACTATTTTTGTCGTTACACGTCCTTTAAAATTTTTAATTTGGTTCAGTCAAATCATTCCCCCACACAACTCAGCGCTTACGCTAGGTGATATGACATTGGTGCAGTCGGAGGCGGGTAGCACGGGAGATGACCACCTTTTAAGCACTTGGTCGGAGTGTTTTTTTATTAATATTTAGTTGGGAGGCTGATGGAACGGAACAGGAATTGTGTATTTTTATTTTCTGTTATGTCATTCTAGTTCTGTATAATAAATAACACCTTAATCCCACTGTATTGCTCTAATGCCAATTTTGCATGCGGCTATCTGTTGTTAATTGTATATAACATGTGAATTTTCTATAAACAACATGTAATTTAAATAGATTTACTCACAGACCGTGCCAATATTGCATGCGGCTATCTGCTGTGAGTTGTAAATAATATGTGAATTTGATCTAAATAGATTCAGTCACAGACCGAGATTCCTCGACGCGCAAGACTAACTCGTATCAACCGCTTCATTTATCCTCTCGTTGCGTTCGCTCAGAGACAAAGCGACAGCCAAATTTCTAACAGTCGATACTCTAACTGAAATAACTACCACGAAGATAGCAATGATCGCACTGAATTATTTGCGTTGTACATTTATGCTGAAAAGTTTCTCAAGCATTTAAAAAAAATGAGCTTACTTCTGAAATTAGCCACAATCACAATGTGGTATATTATGTAAGTATTGCTTAAATTTTACATCTTTTCTAGCGCTATACAAGTTACCTGCGAAGCTCGTTTGCCGTCATTCTGTCATCTACATCGCGCTGTAAGCACGTATGATTTAAAAATCAGAATTTTAATTATTTTCACTATATGTAATAAAAATGCAAATAAATAAAACGAAATTATAAAAATAATCCGGTAGTTGATTCTATTGATATCTTTCGTACAATATTGTGAAATATAAGTTAATTAAAAACAAGTTTTGAAAAAAATTAGCCAGTTTTAGGCTTCTAAATTTGAAGATACGGATAGAGTTGGGTATATCCCTGTCTCTTTTCCTCTTGTAGAATATAATATGCAATAAAAATGACCTCACAACACAGTATTGCCGTCCTTGTCTAAAGGTTAAATTCAAATTTTTATAATTCGGTAAATTTTTAAGATTATTTAAAAAAAATTTCACTCTTCATCAGCTTGTACCTTGAAATTATGATTAATGAAATAAAAAAAAATTAGTCAAATACCCAATTACACGAGCATAATTTGGGTTAAGAAATGTATGTCGATGAATAAAAAAAACTATTATTTATTTCATGGCTACAGTGCTTCTAATTACGCTTCAAACTATAATAATTACAGTTATTCTCCATTCATATATAATACGCTTACACATAAATTAATATAAGAATATAAATATAAAAAAATAGGCTGCTAAAACTTGCTGTCAAAAAAAACGTTGCATTAATACAAAAGAAAAACATTTCAAAAATTTTATTTATGACGTATTAATTCAAAAGATTTATTTTAAAATTTTAATTTTTACACTGAATATGAATTGTTCTAGAAATATGCTCTCAGAGATACGGTTTTTATTTCACATTAATGTTATTGTAATAAGATTAATTTACATAGTTAATAAAACAAGTCACTCGATCTCATTCGCCTACGACTACGAGTATATTTTCTCTATTGTTCATCGTAACTAAAACATCGGTTTAAAATGTAAAGACACTTGTTAAAAAAAATAGCAGTATACGCTTTTATCGTATACTACTATTTTTTTTAACAAGTGTCTTTACAAAGACAAACAAAGAAACGAGCAAATTATCAAGAAATTCGCGTCTTATAAATGCGTAAGACCTGAGCACACACAGACAGTTTGCCCTTATCAGTCATTAGCGACAACGCCGTAAATATAGCTAATTGAAAATACACGTTATATGTTTATGCATTTAATAACTAGAATCAAAATTTAAAGACCGCTCTAAGAAAAGATGCAAACTTCTCTTTACGACATCCTTGATCTGTACCAGCCCTGGATAGTTGATTTAGCTTCAGTTCCTAATTACTTTACCAAGATACGAAATAAAATAAATAAAACTGGTTCTCGACTAACACTTTCAGTGCTCAAAACAATTTCAAATGCACTACGCCACAACGATAATTCTTAGGTGAAAACGATAATTCCTAAGTTAAATGGGAAAAAACCTTTAAATTTGACCAATTTTTTTCTGTTTCAAATATTTTCACTAATTGTTTAATTCATTTTCATGTAATTTTTTTTTGAAAGGTTTCCTTTTGTCAGCAACCTGTAAATACGGTTGCTTATATCGACAACGCAAAATTATGTTTTTTCTTTTTAATTCTAACAGTAATTTGTTTGTGTTACGTAATTAGATTACATTTTTATTAAAATTTCAGTTGTCTCCGAAATAATTTGGCGTGGAGTTAAAAAACCGATAATCACGAAGCTTACTTGCAGTCATCTTTCCCTGATAGAGGATGGTACTTACTTGCTGCAATTTCAGAAATACAGGATAATTGTTATTCCGGCAGGACACTTGAAATATGGCAGAAAATACGTGACGTCCCGCGAAACATGAAGCGCCTGGCAACGCCACTCATGACGTCAATATTGAAAAAATTAATCGCAAAAACCACCGCACGTTTAATATAAAATATTTTAATCAAAATTACAAAGGCACTTTTAATGATGGTGAAAAAATAATGATTGATTTAAATTTCTCATTTTAATTACGTACCGAGTTGTTGCAAAGTTTGGTACGTATTGCAATGCTCGACCCGCAAATGACCAACTAATTTTTTATATTTCCTGCTAATTTGTATCTTGAATTGTGCAGCGTAGCAAATACTTGCCAATGAGATTTTCCAAAATTTATTCAGCTTATATTTTTCATAGACAACCATGTCCTGAGTGAAGATATAAAATCAATAATGTTTTGCTTTTAATAGACAATTTTTATAGCTTTTAACAAAAGATATTAGAGACACACTTTCCCTTTTATATGAAAACAAGTTTATCTAATTGTGAACCATTTATTATGTCTTGGATTTGGCCAAGACGTTAAGTTAAACTGACAGCAGCCCACCATACTTAGTCTCGTAAAAATGCAGTCTTGAGGACAATACCTATTGTAATAGGAATTGTTCGTTGATTAATGGAGGAAAAAGGAATTGTTCGTTAATGAAAACAAATTTTAACACCTGGTTTCGTCCACATTGGAAAGGGAAAAATGGTGAAGTAACTCCTAAATTTAACTAAGGCGATAATTAGTGTAATTGAGACGATATCTACTTATTACTTAAATATACATATATTCACATGCTCTTACCCCGACCATGTAAAGTTTCTAATATTCCGAGATAAAAAGTATCCTTTATGACACTTGTTACATCTATACAAAATTGTAAGGACAGCTATTGAAAGCGAGACAAATAAATAAAGAAATTCATTTTTGAATCTATAATATTTGTCGGAACAAACTATTTTGGTAAGTATTTTACGGTGCCAGCGAAAGTTTCTTTGAAAGTAGTTCTTGTTTTGTCTAGATTTATACAAAAAACTCAACTGGCGAGTGCAAGACAAACCTGAATACATCATGTCCATTGTAAATTGACAGCATCGATGTGGATAAACTAATGATGTGTTTGACGTCAAATATAGAAATAGGGTCATTCGAGTGCACACTCGTGGAACATATCTAAACAATGCGAGTTTCATTAAAAAATTGCCCCCTACGAGGTTATCAAAATTCATTTTATTATCCAAAATGTTATTAAAACATTTCTTTTTAATGATAAAGATAGGCCTATAAAAAACTCATCAAAATACAATATCTATATGTGCGTTGACACTCTCACTAAAACGTATATAGTTATGAAAAACTTTTGAGTCTTTTCTAAAATTAGAGATTCGTAATATAGATGTAAACAAGCGTTTTCGACTCTTTCACAGATGCGACATGTCGTTTTACTGAAGTAAAACTTCTTTACGCACGCTTGACTTGGGTAGTAAGCTGGTGAATTCGTGGGCGTTACGAAAAGTGTGATCGGGCGAGGCGAACGGAAGTTGAGAGGGAGATATAAGTTAGTGAAGACAGAAAGAGAGAGAGTTACATTTCGTATATTACTGTAGGGACAAGAGAGAGAGGTGCGAACATACATTTTCTTTCTCTCTTTCTCTCATAGCCAGTTATGTTTCGTATATCTAAGACACAGTACAAGCCTATTGTCTGTATCACACTGTAGGAGCAAGAGAGAGCAGAGCGCGCGCACATTTTCTTTCTCTCTTCCTCTCATAGCCAGTGCATGAAATATATATATATATATATATATATATATATATATATATATGTATATATATATATATATATATATATATATATATAAATATATATATATATATATATGCGAGTTTGCTAGCGTTACGCGAACGGTGATTTTTTGATTATTTTGTAATTTCATTTCGTGCTTGAACAATTTTATCAACTATTATTTTGTTCAATACATTAAATATTCTATGTTTAAAGTGAATCAAATTATAAATTAATTTTAAAGTTCATATTTTGTGAATTTGAAGTTTTACTTCAGTCGTGTGGTCTAAAGCACACTCGTTTTTTTATTTCTATACCTTAGTGTTGACGCCATTTTATAAATATTAAAACTTGAATTTGTTTTGTCAATAATTACGATTTAATATATTGAACCTACGGGTAGAATGTTATACCTTTTATCTTATTTTTGGAACAAGTGATATATTTTTGTAGACTGAGCATAAAATCGTATGGGCTACTACGAACTACTTTTTCTCAAAGCAATCGTTTTTTGACACAAAACCGCATGAAATAACCGTAAGCTAACGCTGAAAGTGTGTCTACGTGCAATCTGAAATGACTGAAAAAGATTCTAATTCCTTTGAAAACAATTCTCGAACCGCTAAGAGGATTTCATACACACTTAGATACTTGGGAAAATTTAAAAGTTTAAATACGCATAATATAAACTTTTTACTAATATTAATATAATTTTTGACCATGAAATATATTGTCTAACATAAATTTCACAAGAATAAAATTATCGCAGATTTGTCATCTGGAATTAGCCCCATACATTCCCAGTAAACTTTAAGTTACCGTTCAAAAACTTTAAATAACCATTTTACTAGTAACCATTCGAAATTCCGTTTTCACCAACTTTACATAAATTTTTCGAATCTTCACTTCAAACTTTTGCTTCAAAACTCCGTACTTAAAGATATGGTACCTAGGGTCTTTATCAACGCAACGTGCCGCCTCTTTTCTATGACAATAAACAAGGTAGATCTTTCGCCAAACATCTTGTTTTTCCAATGTTATGCAGTCGTCTCAAATTATCTCTACTAGCTATGATTCCTGAAACATTTTAAACCCAAACAGAGGTTCACTTAAATGATTTGTGAATAAACACTCTTAAAATCCAAGAATCTGAATCAATTCTTTGCCATAGTGCTGCTTGATGCAAAACGCATGCACGATGCACGTTTGAAAATTGCGTTTTGCCTCTCTTCTGTTACTTTATCTTGGAGATCTCTATATTGATCTACCAAATTTCTTGCACCAAAAGACAGGCTGACAATATATTGCACATTCAAGCATAACTATGTTAACTCTGAGATTACAAGGCTCGATAAGTTTCACTTTGTGATGTGCGGATCGGTATCATGCGGACAGTTCATTCTTGTGAGGTTAATATAAAGATTTTTAATATAGCGAACGCAAAATGCAGCCTGATCAGTAATAGCTACATCCTGAAAATAATCCGCATTGAGACAAAAATATTTCTTCCTTCCGTCTCCGATATCTATCCTGCACATATATTTACGATTTCTTAGATATTACGATGTTTATAGATATGAAAGTTACGAAACTGCCTCTACTTTTATCTTTTCCTGAATCTTTTTATTTTTGCTTTCAGTAATAACCCTATATCCGAGATATAGGTCTTATTATATCATATTTGGATAACAGAACGACTAAATTTTAAAAGTTCCATAATTCCGGCTCTCGCCCATATCCACGCTGAAGCACAAAGTACCTTTCTAAGATATGAATATTATAATCTCAATTATTTCAGAACGAGTCACTGGGAATGACTTGGGTATTTTTTGTCTAAAACGTCGTTAGACTTTTTTTTTGCTTTTTTTGCTATTAGCAACACAACCACAGTAACTTAATGATAGGTGCTTGCCTTGTACCTGACGAATGGTTTATAGATGTATTCTTGATAGAGTACCATGAATGAATGGACTTTTTTGTCCTTCATATTCGAGTGGCCAGAACTGAGCAAATTGGTTCGTCAGGATTAAAAAAGGATACATTCTATTCTAGTGAAACAGTGCCAAATTGCCAGCTCAATAGCAACTATAGTACTTATGATAGTAATATCAAAATAAAAAAAAGAAACAGAAAAGGAGACGAAGTTTACAAAAGATCTTAAAAAGAAAATAGAAATCTCTTTGGATATTCTGTCTCTTACCTTATACTAAATTTGTTTAAAGTTGTTAATGGTGGTTAAAGTTGCTTATAAAAGAAGCGCAGAAGTGAAAGACAACATAATTATTAACGACCATGACTTTAGAGGCACTAAGTATGTATGTACACTGTGCACATTTACTGTATAAATTAGTTTAGAGGCACTAAGTATGTATGTACACTGTGCACATTTACTGTATAAATTAGTTTAGAGGCACTAAGTATGTATGTACACTGTGCACATTTACTGTATAAATTAGTTTAGAGGCACTAAGTTTGTATGTACACTGTGCATATTTACTGTATAAATTAGTGTCCAACCTTGCTGCGGTGAGTTATTGACTTCATTCTGTCTCTGTATTCAAAGCTACTCTTTGTAACTCGGTCTTTCTTTTATTGTATTAACTGAAAATGAATCAAACAAATCAATACTAAGGTAACTTAGAGTTTCTTACAATATGCTAGCGGCAACGAATCATGGCGATTATATATGACTAACATTTGATGTGTTCTTTATGATTAGTCATGTCTTAACATCATTATGATTCTTAAAAACATGTAATGGTGTAAACTGTATTAAAGTTTTAAGTAAGAGAAAAAAAAATTAAGTGAAAAAAAAATTTAAGTAAAAGAAAAAAAAATTATTAGTAAAAAAATCACCAAGTTGTTTGTTTACAATCTTAAAAAATTCCCTAATACATGAATATCAGAAAAAAAGGTTCTAAGTGCCAAAAGCAAAAAGTTGAGGAATTTACATTTTAAATAATAAGGCATCATCCTAACATTTTTTTTTATTTTAAAATTGACATTATTATTATTACAATAAAATGCTTTTAGGAAACAAAAATTAAGTATCTCAACTTATTAATTAGTACAATAAATTACAATTTCTAATCAGTGTGAACAAAACTTAAAGTCCAATTCTAATTAAAATAAATAAAACTCCATATACCTTGCTCTATATCTTAAATAAAAGTCTAGGTTCCAAGCCTCTTTTGATATAGGCACTTTGGTATGTTATCTATAAAAAAACTAGTGATGTGACAAACATAAAAAAGATTTAAACATTTTTCAAATTATTACTCAAATATTTTCGGTGATCAAAATATCTTCGGTGATCTTCGTTTCTGAGATTGGTAAAGATCATTGCAAAAAGATCTTTTTTCTTCTCCTCAGTAATTTTGTTTTTAAAATTTAATTCGGGCAATGAGTATCCAGAAATGTCTTTGAGCGTCTTGCCTCGTTTTAGGAGATTCACAACTTTCCAGTTCTCCGTAAAACTATGCGTTTCTTTAATTCGAATTACGAAAGGTTCTTCACCACCAAATTTTAAATGATGCGCTTTTGATATTTGCAGCGTGGTGTTCAAAGTTTTTTCTGCAACTAACTTAAAATCATAAAATCTTCAGTATTTATTGTCACAACCTGAAATGGTTGTTTGAACCGAGCATTTTCAATAAGATGTTTTATCTCATTGGGCACCATACAATTTGTCATGCGTTTTCGTTTTTCAATTATCACGAAGTTTCTGTCTCATAAGAAATATGAATGCCTATTTATCAAAAATGTGTGTTCAATAGTTTTAAGAACTTTTTTGCAATTCAAAAATGGCCATAAAAATAAAAACATTTTATTTTTATTGACCGCAGCAATTATCGCTTCACATGATCAAATTGTCTTTATTTATTGTTAGACGGTGATACTCAGTAAACATCTTAAAAACGAATGAAACTCCTGTACCTGTGATGAAAGTATCACTGGTAATCACAGGTCCATAAAATCATATATCCATCCACTGTATTTCAAGACCTGCAATCCAAGATTATAATTTCCAGCTGCCGAGAATAGTACATGCCTCCATGAGTTAGGGTAGGAATCACTATTACTTGCTGTAAGTCTATGGCAACCGTGCATGTGGTTCAGCTAGGCATTTATGACTTCTTAATGTTGAAAGACATTTGCTTTATAGCCCTTTCTGCTCTTCGTTGGTGTAACTATAATTGATGTTTGTGAATTGTCCTATTACTTGGTTGTGAAACTATTTTTGCAATGATAAAAAAAACAAAAATTAAGTATCTCAACTTATTAATTAGTACAATAAACTTACAGTTTCTAATCAGTCCGATGAAAACTGAAAGCCCAATTATAATGAACATAAATAAAACTCTATATGCGTTACACTATATCTTAAATAAAAGTCTAAGATCCAAGCCTTTTTTGATAAAGGCACTATGTTCTGCTATGTACTCTATAGAACAACTAGTAATGTGACAAACTTAAAAAACTTTTAAACATTCATTATAAATGTTACTTTAGTTCAAAATAGTTTCCAAATATCTTCAGTGATCTTCGTTTCTGAGATTGCTAAAGATCATTGCAAAACAGATCTTTTTTCTTCTCCTCAGTAATTTTGTTTTTAGCGTTGGAGCAAATCACAAGTAACGCACATATCTGTCGCTTGTGTCTAAATTTGACATAAGAAAAGTATTTTTTTAAAAATGGTACTGTAATATATGTATGTTACTGGAGTTTCCGTGTTCAGTACTTTACAAGATTGAAAGAGACGGTGAATATTAAGGTCGGGACTCAGGTATTCTTTTTGAGATCGTGCGCAGCCACTATGGTCTTTGAAATGAATTTATTTTATCTTTTACACTTCTCTCTTCAGTCTCCGTAAATTTTCTGTACTTCCTCGTATTTCCTCTCACTTCTGTATAATTCAATTGACCTTTTTTCTTTGTTACTCATATCTGAACTTTTCAGAAGACACTGCAAATGTTTCACTAAATGTAGCTTTACATACATTTACAATATTGCCTTGTCCATTGGGTACATCATAAAATACAGTACACTGCCTTCTGCTCTGCTCGGATGTTTCATATTTTACATTTCGTCTTCTTTTTACTGGACTTAAATGAATAAGATTCATTAAAAAAGTCGATAGTTTTTCATTTTAAAATTCTAGGAATAATTTTAATTACTTCAATATTTTCCAATCATTATGACACTTGCAATGAACCTGAAAAAAGAAAAGGTCCATATTATTGTGTAAACTAAATTAATTAAATAAATAATTATTAAAACTGTCCGTTATCTTCATTTGGAATACTAAATATTTAGGTATCTTACTTAAAATGTTACATATCTTAATATCGATGCAATGTTTGTTAAATAAATAACCAAAGTTAAGTAATTACTTATCTCCTTAGAATATAGAGTAATCCAGAAGGCGCATATGCACAAATCACTTCGCGGTGAAGCCATAAATCGGTGGAGGGGGCACCGCGCTCCGCCTACTAGCGCCCTCCCCCAACGCGCACGGTGTTACTAGCAAAATAAATTTACCCACGAACTTCAGGAAATCGACGCATATAAATATATTTGCTTGCGACAGTACCCATTCACATTTGCATCAATTTATATGGTCATGGCTTGGCTTATATGAAGTATTATTAAGGCCGACATGTTATATTTCTAAAATGTTTATTCTGACCACAACCAATGGCCAAAGTATTTAGATTAAAATTATTTAAACACTTTGTCACATTTTACCATTTTATTCATCGCTTAACACTTTTAATGCAAAAAGAAAACAATTAGCTTAGTGTCTTAAACTAAAAAAAATGTGAAAAAGCCCATAATAAAAGTTTGAAAATATTCGATCTCAGACTAATAAAATTAAAAATAGGACGAAACAATTATTTCTATTAATTATCATTCAATGTCGTGATAAAATTTCTTCATATTTTAAACAATATCGGTTTGTATTTTTCAAGAAATTAAAGAAGACGGCGGAAATGAATGAATGTAACGTGTGTTTCTTGCCGTAATCCTACATATAGTGATTATATACGCAATAGGTAAAATATTCTAAAATTGAATATGGTAACGGAAATTCAAATGTTACCAAATCCCGATTTTTTTACAAATAAAATTTTACATTTTTCAGTATCGAGCAATTAAGAAGTTTTAATTTGGGTAAACAATTTTTTAAGAGGTGACAAGACCAATACAAATGGCGCGCTTCTGTTAATAATAATCTACTTCGATATTTTAAAATTGCATAGTTAATTGAAAATGAAATTAAGTAATAGTTTTTATGTATGAAAAGTAATCCCCATTTGTTTCTTTTGCAGTCCAGTGATATTTTTGGAGGTGGGAATAGCACAAGCCGGCATCTTAAGCTATATTGTCACGTAGAAAGCACATAACCTTTCAGAGCTGTGTCTTAAATTGCACTGACAGCCGTGTTTTAAAACTACGCATTTTATGCGTAGTTTTTTGGACACACTTTTGCGCGTGTTCTCGCCTTCTGGAGTACTCTTTATTCTAAGCTTATCTCATAACTACGTAAAATTCACATCACTAGCACATCACTAGCGCAAAGAGGTGAGTGGCTCCAGACGGATGTGCAAATCGTTTGTAGGTTATAAAAAAAATAAAATTACCTCATCATATGGTCATTTTTTCTGGAGTCACCTTACCTTTAGATGTCTGGTATTGTTTACCGGTATCCTTTAATGATTTTTTTTACAGTTTACACACTTTGAAACCATTTTTACGTCTTTTTCGTCCCGTACCGACAACAACAACGGGTGTAACGTCCGCCATTTCAATAACATTGGCATCATGCGACAACGGACTTACACCCTCTTAAAGAATTACGCCCCCTTGTCTTACACCTTCACACTCCTTAAAGCCGTAAGCACCAAGTAAATAACTGCGCTAATCGTTTCGTCCTTACTTTAGGTTAATGGCGAGAGAACATACTACATGATAACGTAATGAAAAAAAACGAGTGTGCTTTAGACCACACGACTGAAGTAAAACTTCAAATTCACAAAATATGAACTTTAAAATGAATTTATAATTTTATTCACTTTAATCTTAGAATATTTAATCTATTGAACAAAATAACAATTTGTAACATTGTTCAAGAACGAAATGAAATTACAATAATAAAAAAATCACCGTTCGCGTAACGCTAGCAAACTCGCATATATATATATATATATATATATATATATATATATATATATATATAGATATTTCATACACTGGCTATGAGAGGAAGAGAAAAAGAAAATGTGCGCGCGCACTGCTCTCTTTTGCTCCTACAGTGTGATACAGACAATAGGCTTGCACTGTGTCTTAGATATACGAAACATAACTGGCTATGAGACAAAGAGAGAAAGAAAATGTGTGTTCGCACCTCTCTCTCTTGTCCCTACAGTAATATACGAAACGTAACTCTCTCTCTCTTTCTGTCTTCACTAACTTATATCTCCCTCTCAACTTCCGTTCGCCTCGCCGGTCACACTTTTCGTAACGCTCTCGTCACGCATTCGCCAGCTTACTCACCAAGTCAAGCGTGCGTAAAAAAGTTTTACTTCAAAAAGAAACAAGATTTTAGGCACTTAGACCCTTTTTTATTTCTAATATTTATTTGTTACTACTACTCGTTAAACAATATTTATCTACTACATACCTATATATTTTAATACATAATAACTTATTTACATTTATTTACTCTTTGTATTCGATAAATTGTATAGCTACTTCGATAATAAAGAAAGAACCTCACTGTTCGATCGTTCATGTCAATATAATACGACATTTATTCCATTTAAATTGCCTGTCAATATTTATAGAGCTAAACGAGCGCACAAATATCATGAATGTCACATCGGTACCATGGATATAGGGTGCAAAAAGCCTAATTTTATGTTACTTACCACTGTAATGGAAGATGGATGTACCACTTTAGCTGGACCTTTGCGAAAACGACCAGAAATTATTTACTATTTTTATTTGAAGAAACCTTCCATCACGCGAACCAGTCGCGTCTCTTTTCCAAAAGTCACTGTCTAATTTTGAACTCTTACTTAAGAAATTTATTTTAAAGTCAATTTATTTTAAAATCTAAAACATACGAAACGGTCGACACGTACATACGATCAATAAGTCAGTCTGACTGGCTGCACGCTAAACGCACATAGGAACTTGCATAAATTAATTATACACAGTGGGGAATTCCCGACATAGCTATGCATTATACACAAGTATCACACACGTTAGTACTGTCTGCGAAAGTGTTTATGTAACATTAATATTAGTAACTATAAAAAACAATCAAATGATATAGAAAGTTACAACTTTGAATAAATGTAATAATGCAACAATCTCTTTAGGTCAAATTTTGTTTAATCCGTTTCTGAGTCCGAAATCCTCCGAAAGTTTCTTAAGCTCTTTTTTGCATGTATTATGCGATATTTTTTTGTGTAACAAGAGCCAGTCTGAAGCCCGCACATGGCTACGGGGCCACGGGGGCTAATTCCTCCCTGACTCTATGGTCAATCCGATGCGACCTGGCTACCAAGAGTTGCGGGGTTTCATAGCTAAACTAAGAACCCTTACAGCTTCCCGAACCTGTCTGTCCCTGTATATCACAGCCGTTTCACGCGTAGTGTCTCAGTGCTGTAAAGACATATGTAACACCTACAAAGTTATAAAATAAAATCTTTTAAAACAAAGTTTTTCAATATAAACACATATAAAGTGGACGTGATTTATTTCGCACACCCTATTGGGTTGAATATCATTAGTAACTCTTTCAAATAATGTCGAAAGGATGTAATGAAAACTTTTTCGATACAGGGATCAGTTTACGAAATATCAAGCTTTAAATTCATCGTTTTTGTTAGTTACTTGTCCCTATACCATACCAGGTAAACCGCTATTTTGAATATTGGGAAAGTATTCCAAATTTTAGTGGTCTAAAATGTAACAATATCTGGAGAAGAAAAACTAACTCTGAACTTTACAAATTATTTAAAGAACCGGATGTGGTCATATACATCGCAATTCAGAGAATAAAATGAACAGGGCACTTGAGCAGAATGGACGACAGTCGGGCAACAAAAAAGATCTTCTCAGCCAGACCATTGGGCTCCCGACAAAAAGAGGAAAACCTAGACTTAGGTGGCTCGACTGCCTTTAAAAGTTCTAAGTGTAAAGAACTGGATGTCTCTGGCCAAGAACGAGAAAGCTTGGAAGTTGATTCTGCGGAAGGCAGGGGCCCATCCTGGGCTGTCAAGCCATTGAAGAAGAAGATTCACAATAGTGATATATATATATATATATATATATATATATATATATATATATATATATATATATATATAATGAAATAAAGAGAAAATTAACACAGCTAGGCGCTACTAATTCACGAGTAATAGTGGACTGACTTATAACATTTAGTTGGGTCTTTAAAAAGTTCGTAGAAACTCCATACTTACTCTATACTGACTCGAATCAATCGCAAATGAAAAATGTATATATATTATGTCTGCGAAAAATATATTAGGCAACCATTCTGTTTACGCCTGTGAAATATATAGCAGGCAATATATATTTATGTTGTAAAAAATCAATATTTGTTAATAGTTTAATAGTAATATATTTCTATTAAAATATACCCTGTACTTTTAAATGTTTAAATATGTACGGAATTCATGCAGCGCAAGTTCTACTCGTAATAGACAGGTTTTTATCTATTGTTTCAAGTTAAGGTTATGCTATCATCTATTGCCAGCCTCTAATCTCGGACCTTTGCGGTATATATAGAAAATTACTTTCAAGAAATTGTTTTTGAAATCATTCGATTTTTAGCTTTTGTATCCTATGAACCGTTTAAAATACTTTGTGTCTCCTACTTCTGGACGTTACAGAGTAAAATATTCTGAACCCATAAAGCTTTATCTCTGCTTACTGATGCCCTTCGTTTTATACCTCCGTACGCCTGTGATATTTGACTAGGCATTTGTAAATACGATGTTACAAGCATTCGCATCACCAGCGTTGTATTCACACAAAGTCACGATTTTACAAATGTTTGACCTAAAAATGTATTGTAATTCATGTGTGTTTAACGTGTATATTTATAACTAGGAACGGAGTCTGACATGTCCTCGGTCGTTCCCTTCATACTCTTCGTATATTATAATAATTTTATCCTGCATGAACATTGTAATTCATTTTCATAACCAATTATTTAGAATTTACACAAACAATCGCTACAAAACACAATTTTACAAATGTTTGACCTAAAAATGTAATGTAATTCATGTATGTTTAATGTGCATGTTTATAAATGGGAACGGAGTCTGACACGTCCTCGGCCGTTCCTGTCATACTCTTCGTACTTTATAATAATATTATCCTCATGTATGAACATTGTAATTTATTTTCATAACCAATTATTTATAATTTACATAAACATCTTTTGCCCATCACTCCGCCAGGGTGGAATTTCGATCAAGAAAGCAGCATTCACTTGCAGCCTCTCGAATCTAGTGAGTGTTGAAAAATTATAATACTGAATTTTAATTATTTCATAAATAATACCAAGTTTCATGATACAGAAATACTCTACTTATCGTACCAATAATACTCAATTTGACTTATTTGATAAATAATACCAAGTTTCATGCTTCAGAAATACTCTACTTATCGTACCAATAATACTCAATTTGAATTATTTGATAAATATTACCAAGTTTTATGGTACAGAAATACTCTACTTATCATACCAATAATACTCTATTTAAATTATTTAACAAATAATACCAAGTTTAGAAATACTCTACTTGTTATATCAAAACTTACGAACTAAGTCTGTACTAAAAGTAAAGTAAGTTTCGAAAAAATCTGTCCACCCGTTTAGGCGTGATTGGGTAACAAACGTCCAAGCACATTTTTCGTGGCGTTATTACTCCACGCGAGCGAGGCCGCGAGTAATAACCCATGTGTCGCTACGCCACACGAACTACACGCATGCCATACGAGACCGGCACAAGTCCATATAGTGCTGAGTTACAAGAATAAAAATGACACTTAAAAAAAGAAAAAAAAGGAATAAGGCGCTTAAAAGTTCTATTAAAATCATCAACCAGATAAATGAGAAATATTGTTTTTTTTTTGTGAAAAGTTACAAAGAATGTCAATTTTATTAGCAGTTTATTTGTAATTAATTTAATCGATAGCTACAAATTATAGAAAAACAATCGGTATTGATAATGTTTTCAAATGTTTCTGAAAAATTATTATATACTTTATTACATTTTTAATGGAATTTTCATGTTTTCTTAATTATTCTTGTTATGTTAGAAATATGATATATGCTTCTTTGAATGAAGACAATTTTTTTTATTTTTTGCTTAAAAAAAATTACCAGCTTTTTAAAAAATTATATTCTGCTTCTATAACGTCAGGTCCATTTTCACTGATATCTTTTAGTAACAGTTTTTACAAACAAGCTAAGAAAGTTATGGTTGAAATATGCTACGGCTACTATTCTAGTTACGTCTTCGCTACAGCTACAACTCTCAAAAAAATCATAAAACAAAAAATTAAAATATTTCAGAAGCCATAAGAGCATTTTAACTCTCATCCAAGCACGCCATTAAATGTTTCACATCACAACGCATGTTAACGAAGACATAGGTCAAGAAGTAATATCATCACCATAAACCATCGTCAGCCATTTTGGGGTAGGTCTCCTTCAATCTCCACCGCTTCGTTCTATTTTGGACTATCTAGATCAAGTTTGTACCCGCCACTCTCTTTATGCCATCTTTCCATCGCATTTGCGCCCACTCAACTTGTTTCATGAACTCCCAGGGTCTCCACACCAATATAACTTTGCACCACGATTCTGACTTTCTAGCGACATGATCAGCCTACTTCCACTTTTTTGCTACACTTTTAACAATATCAGCAAATTTGCTTTATCTCCGAAGACACTGAATTGTTCTCCGTTCCTCTAAGAAAATCGCTACCTGCTTCATTTCAAGAGCGAAGCCTTTAAGCAATAATAACCTTATGCATGACAGATCATGTTCTTGCGCAAGATTCGGCTCTATAATTGAAGACTACTAGTACACATTGATTGAAGATACGTGCTTTTAAGTGGTTCTTGATGTTTATTTTGAAGGCGAACTCAAGCTTTGAAAAGGCTCTATTTTATGCGTCTCTCCATTTCATTCGTGTGGTTATCTTTTTCCATTCGTCGTTAGATACACACACATGTATACACACTTATCTACGCGGTTTCCGATATCATGAGTTTTGCCTTGTCCAAATTTATTTCATGTCCCACCAACAGCGAAATTTCGCCCAGTTCCTGAATCATAGTCCGTAGTTCACCTGGATTATTAGCAAACACTGCTATATTATCCGCCAACTTCATGTTATTTAAACATTTCCTCATATCATAAAATCTTTATTTTCCTAATCCAGTTGTTTAAAATATCTTCTACCGCGAAAATAAAAAGTTTAAGTGATGTGCCTCTCTGCTTTACTTCTCTTCGTATGGATATGGGTTTGCTATATAGTTATAGCAGGTACGCTCTCAGAGTAGCAAGCAATATCTATAATATTTGCAATCAGGCTTCTATATCTATGATCTATACTCGCATTTCCAAAAAACTTTTACACTGCATTTTCACAAGGTCGAATGTTTTTGTAGCCGACGTATGCTAGCCAAAACGGAAACTGGCATTATAGCTTTTTTAATAAGTAATCTCATAGTCAGGATGTAGTTTAACATACTGAATCCCTGTCTGAAGCCTGCTTGCTTTTTTTATTGGCAAAAATCTAACTTGACAGACAATCTGTTCGTGATTTTTACGACAATAGTTCTTCGTACATTTGCGGAAGAAGCCTTATTAACCTGTAGTTATTCAGATCACTTTTACATCCTTTGTTGAATAGCAAGTTTAGTATAGCTGTTGGTATGTCATTTGGTACCTCATTTAAGAATAAACATTTATTAAACAAGCAAACCAGGTTATCAAGGCCTTTCTATCTTCTTTCAGCATTTCAAGCAGGATTTCTACTCATTCGTCAGCCTTACCGTTGTTGAATGTACACAAGGCAATTTTAATTTCATCATACATTATGTCGGTTATTTTGTCAGACCTTATTTTTTAATTTTCTAATGATTGTAATTACTACTTTCCTTACTCATAGATGTATACGTATATATATAATATCATATATATATATATATATATATATATATATATATATATATATATATATATATAAATAATTTTAAAATTATTTTGTCAAATTGATCATTAAATTTCAGATTTTGGCAATTAACGTTGGAAATTTTAGGTTTTAATTTAGTCTAATGTATTCTGGTAGTCTTCAGAAAACAAATTTAATTTTAGCAGATCATTGTAAGATGTTTTCTTGTTAAGCAGGGAAATGTACCTCGCTATCTTAAACTTTATGTCCACCTTAGCTCAGATTAATCTATGGACATTTCCAGTGTAAATGTTTTTAGGTCTATTACATCGTGTATCGCGATCTATGGCTATAGAGTATGTAGTCGATCTCGACTTTGTGCCTGTAGATTGGTGCTAACCATATACAATTTCTGGAAGTCTCTTATCGAAAGAGAAACTCATGTGAAAAGTCTATTTCCCTGCAAACAAAAGCAAGCTTATTTTTTCTCTATTCTATTCTATATACAAAAGTCTCCGATTGTTCTTCCTTTCTTTCTATTTTTATGTTAAGATATCTAATAATAAAATCGTAGGAGGTTTTTACAAGCTTCCGAGCCTTGGTGATATCCTCATACATCCATTTCACGGCTTCTGCCATGCAGGGTTTGTTGGAGCGTAAACGTGGAAGACTTTTATAGTTATTTGCTCGGACATAGTCCAATATATTATAAATACCTCTCTATTAAATTGATCGAAGACTTTTTGGTGTTATAATAGTATATGAGTCAACAGTTAAATTAAATGCTCTCTTTTTCCAGTATCACGTCCTCTATGATATAAAACATGCCCAGAGATGAGTTTTCTGCTTTCCTTACGAGTTCTCCTTACGTTTAGCATAACCTAATGAATGTTATCGAGCTCAGAGTTCACACGTTGTACTCGCCAATGTCGTAAATGTAAGTTTTATCCTTTTTAGTATTGTTGTTATAGCAGCTACGTATCACTAGTCTATTGGGAAATATGGGCCTTTTTTTTTATATGAACTTTCATGTTGATTGAAGAATTTAGGCAATTTTACTCATCCGATTTGACGCATTTGACCAATACCTCCTGATAAATGAAAAGTAATTCAACTAACTAGAACGATGGATGTCATATTGATCTTGATAATACAAGACTCCCTCGCTACCACCTTAAGAGACACCCCGTTCTCTGAAGATCACTCTGTCTATCAAACTGTTTCCTGTGGTTCTACTGGAATTTCTTACCAATATTTGACGAAGTTACTCAAGGCAATAGGGCCCACCGCGTGAACTTTTGTTAAGATTTCTATTTATATTTTGAAGATGAGAATGGAGCTGAGGTGGCAGAAGCTGTAGAGAGTTTCACTTTTAACGAATATCTTGTATAAAGTACGCCACCACTTCGAGCAATAAATAACTTCATATTATATTATTTACAGAAATTTTGGAAAATGAAACCTGGCACACCTAGGAGGAAATCGGAAGGGAATAGAAAAAGAAAGTAACCATACTCTCACATGTACAGATATCGTAAGAACGTTTTTTGCACACGTTCAATCGTTAAGCTGTACTTGGCTTCATGTGAGCTCCAAATGATGGAGCCGGATTCTAGTCGACAGTGTAATAAAGTGTACAGCAAGGCAAAGGATGATAGGGTCGAAAATCCTTTGAATTGTACAACACAAATCCAACTTTTCGAAAACATTTGTTCGCTTCATCCACCATATACCTTCAAAAAGTCAATCGCGAATCAAATCTTACTCCAAAATCAACGACCTCATTGTGACAATGTGGCGGGATCCGCTAACCGTATATTTGAATTTAATAAGAGTATGGGCTCAGCCGTACCTCACTACTCAACACATGTTTGTATTAAACTGTAAGCCACTTGCCGCACTCCACTCGAAGAAGACGCTGTGATCACGCTGCAGCTGTTCTATGTCGGCTGCATACTTGACGACTGTACGAAAATTTAAGTCGTTCGTGAATAACAAACAAGGGGCAATTTTCACTGCACTCTCAGTATTATTTACCAGAATATTGAGAAATAGAGGTCCAAGATTCGCTGGCTCACTCCTGATCGTGTAAAGAAAGTCTCGGATATGAAGTCAGAGAGGAGGTGAAGCGAGTAGGTAGTGAAAAAAATAATAGGCTGTTTCGCTCTCAATCGCTATATCTGAACAGATATTAATGAGAGAAAAACTGACACAAGAGTTGACAATTTCGAAATATTTGTATTTCTTATAAAATTAACAGACTTTTAATTTTAAATATAATTTCAAATATATTCTCTTTCTTACGATAGCCCGTAAAGATGTATCCAAACAATGCATTGATAATGGCCAAGTGTAGTTGTTAATTCTCATGTAGTTGCCTCTGGATTGGCTTTCAAGCAGCGGCTTAATTCATCGTTGTTGCCAATAGACGGTCGACCAGACCATTCGTTGTATTCAAGACAATCTCACAAAAAAAGACTTTGAACGAGCGGTCAACTATTTATTGATATAAGACGACTTCACTGAATGTATTGCTAATATCGGCGGTTGCCGTTCTCGCACCGTGCTCTGGGCACCACTCGTAATAGATGATCGTTCGAAGTTGATGTTCGCTTATTATTGTTGCAAATATAATAGTGAACATCAACTTCGAACATCAACAAAGAACCGTACTGTCCCTTTCTTATTTACTATATGGGTAATTACTCCGAGAAGTTTCTTTAAGATTCTCGTATATTCTAGGCGTTTTCGTAAAATTCCAGTAACTTTTAATTTTTGATGGAGAACATTATTTTCTACATAACATTTTTTTGAAACAAAATAAACCGTTACATCTATAGTAAAATAACATTTGAAAGAACTATACTAGATAATGAAACCTACAAAAATGTTCCAAAATGTACATATGTGACTAATTATTATGTATTATGTGTTATGATCAGGAGCTACCCGCGAATGGAGTGGCCGGAGTGTTCTCGATGGGTAGCGAAAGTGATAATTCTAATGACGTAATAGTATCTTTATTGATTTATACTTATTTAAAATCGTTGTAACATTTTCTTATCAAATTTTACTATTAAAACAAGATAGATACTTAAATTTTAAATAAAATACATTATGTATTAATAAAACGTAAAAAAAGGAAAGCTATTCACAAATATATATCTTCTTATGCCTATATACTAACCTGAATAGATCCTGATTAAAAAAATTTTAATAAGATAAGTTGAAAGCGACCTTAAAATAGAAATCATTTAGCTGATATCAAACAAGTAGCCTAAAATATGATACAATTAAAACAATTTTAACTACCTTAAAATCCAAAATCCATCCTACAATGTTTTTAGAACGTTAACCAAACGCAAAATTAATATAATATTATAGTAGGGTATTCATGAAATTTTTCGAATTATTTTTTTGCTGAAAATATATTATTCACGATCAATTGCCAATAGAAATATGTTTATTTTTATTGGTCATTCCCTAACTCATATAAATTTCTTTTCATCACCACTATGGGCCGATATACCCCCGTTATTTTGCGAACAATTTGACAATTGCTAGAAAAATAAGCAAAATAAAAAATAAATAATATTATTTTTAAGGTAAAAATTCACTCTGCGCCTCTGAGTATATTTAAATAATTAACGACTACAAATATTTGTCACCTTGTTAGGATAAAAAAGTAAGCCCAAAATGTATTTGCGACTTGTCAATATATCAACAATTAGATAAAGTTTTAAACCTGAAATGTTTAAAGAATTACAACCTATATTTCAAAATAATTGATGAGAAAATTATAAACTGAAACAATCAACATCATATTTTACTTACATTTGTAATTTATTACCTAGAAATTTTCTTTTTGAAACACAACCACAATTATAAACACTACATTAATCCCTTTTTAGGAATAATTCTTGAATCAATATTTTACGTAAATATCAAAATAACAAATAATATACAAAATTCCATAATGTCCACCATGCACATTGTCAACATGGCGTCCTGCTTAAACGTCAAATTAGACGTGATAGTTTCGAGTTAAGCAGACATGTGGAGCAAATGCGATCTCGCTCTATCTCTTATTTGTTTTTAACGAAGAAAAGAAACGAAAGTATGAGAGTCCTTGTGATATTTGTTAGATAACATCCAATAATTTACTTGTTATCTGCTCCATAGTATTTTAAATCTGTCGGCAAAACTTAAAGTAATTATGAAATGTCCAACTCTCTCTCTTCTTTTGACTAATCCATGTTCTCTATTGGAATTAATGTTTTTAATGAAGATTGCTCTACGATATTAAATATTATATATATATATATATATATATATATATATACATATATATATATATATATATATATATATGTATATATATGTATATTTACATTTATATATATACGACATCAATCATCATAGATAAGCATTGTAAGATTATTACCGTAACCCAGGTTGAATTTCAATTACATTTAAGGATAATATAGACTTGAAGTCGCGATGAAACAGAGTAGCTCTAAATACTTTATACTTTTTCAACAGTTGTAATTGAAACTTTAAACGTGTTTGTTTGTAAACACCTTTAAATTTTTGAAAACAAATAAAATATTTCATCGATCCATATGACGTGTTAACTATATGTCCTATATGATCCTTTCATCGTGTAACTTGCGAATAAATATTTTGGAAATTCTACAAAGTTTAATCTTTTCATTTTTTTTAATTTGACCAACCAAATACTGTTTTAAAAGAAATTTCTATCACAAGGCAACAGCTGTATAAATATATAACAAAAAACCGTTGCATTCGTCCATTTTCCGTAATTTCCACTTCCATTTATTCATTTTCCATTTTCATTTCCATTTATTCATTTTCCATTTTCATTTCCATTTATTCATTTTCCATTTATTCATTTTCCATTTTTATAGATATTACGATGCTACCTAGCAATGAAGACATTTTTCTAAGAAATGTGGTTGATATATAGTCATATTCACACCTTCTTTTATGACAATATTAGTTTAATAAATTTAAAATATTCGAAAATTTAGGACTATTTTTTTACAACCAGATGGCAATTCGTAAATTCTAGCTGCACATTACTCAGCTTTCTGGATGTAATTTCCGTGAAATCTTTCAGATTCTAAAGATGCTTAGATATACATTTATGTGTAATTAAAGAGTTACCAACCAATGTTACATTATTACGACCAGCAGATATTCAAGAGACTTTCCCAGTCGTTTCTCGTGTTGTTTTGCCAGGGATCATTCATAAAACATCACTAAATGGCGTGCAGAGATACATAAACCTTTAAAGATTGCTTGATAAACAAACGAATAGGCAACTTGGACATGCAAGCATACCTGTATAGTTCCAAGATTAGATAAATGATATTTTTTTTTCCATACAATACATACACGTAATCAATCTAATGTACTGATACAATTGTCAAGATTTGCAAAAAAATTTGCTTACCGACTTACACAGGCAGGCGATATATATATTTAATTTTTATTTATTCTTTTATTTTATTTATTTCTGTACTTTAATGTATCTAATTGATACGTATGGCGGGCTTATTGCTACGAGAGTAATCTCTTACAACCAACCAGAACACCAGTCCAGTCCCGCTCGACGAGCGGCCGGGAATCGAACCCGGTACCTCGCGGTGCGCCTCGTAATCAAAGGCCGTATACCTTGTGATCAACCCAATACACCACGGTGACGACACCTATTTTGTAGTCATTAAATTATTTATTTTTAGTCATTATTTTGTAGTCATTAAAAAAATAACAGAATCCAAAAAAACGTTAGTCGAAGATACACATTGTTACTAAAAAAATATTAGATACGGTAAACAGAAATAAAAATTAGAATGCAGATTAAGTCAACGAGATGGTTTCTATGGAACGTAGAGACAGACCATTGCCACGAGCGACCGGTCTAAAGATGATATGAAACAAGGAGTACAAATAAAGAAAGCCAAAAAAGCTATATAGATTATTGTGTCACTGTTAATGATTGCGAAAGAAAATGAGTCACAGTTATTGCTTAAAATGAAGGAAGCATACTAAATGCCGTCGATCAAAAGAAACGTTATAAATGAGATCATTATAGTAATTGATGTTTTCCAAATGAGGAAGGCATATTATAACCATGCTGTGAATCTGATATTGGTTTACATCGCGCTTAGACATACATATTATCTAGTATAGTACAGGAATATAAGCAGATTCAGTAAATCTGATATTGGTTTACATCGCGCTTGGACATACATATTATCTAGTATAGTACAGGAATATAAGCAGATTCAGTGAATCTGATATTGGTTTACATCGCGCTTGGTCATACATATTATCTAGAATAGTACAGGAATATAAGCAGATTCAGTGAATCTGATATTGGTTTACATCGCGCTTGGACATACATATTATCTAGTATAGTACAAGAATATACTATATAACTATTTTCAAAATATTTCCTAAGTACGAAATTCACTCTGTTACAATTTTATTATATATACAATTTTATTATATATAGTTATTGGAAATGTCTGCGAAAAAAAAATTTAAACAAGAATAGAGCGTCGAAGAAAAGGTGATTGCGAAGGTCAAGAAAATATTTGGAGACGGAAAAAGAGACAGAAAAGATACAAATGAAATGATTGAGAAGAGAAAACGTAAAAGGGCAAGAAACACAAGACGTATCAAATTGAAGGACGTCTATTATATGGTAACATAAGAAAACAATAAGTTGGTTAACTGGTATAGCAAGCACAGAATCTCGAAATAAATATAAGATGAAAATAACATAAAACTTTTTTTAATTTACCCATTGTTACAAAGAAATTATTTATTTTTCAATAATTTTTTCTATTTTCCACATTTTCTCAATAGTAATACATTTAATATTTTGATTGTCATAAACGAAACGTCCATTAAAAAATACTTGAAAAAAAACTGATTATTATCGAGTATATCTTTCTGCGAAATAATACTCGTATTACGATTCAAGGACGAATAGTGTTCGGTGCGTCGCGTCATATATCGCTTTGGTAACACCGCGCAGCGCCCGGTGTGCGTGCAGTGCAGGATACCAATATTTCTAACAACAATTAGAATAGCATATCTCAAGAACTGGATAAGGTACGAAAAAGGATGTTAGTCGTCCTCAGGAAGTCGTCACAGAAGCAAACTTGTAATATTGATTTAACAACATTCAGCATGTAAAAAAAATGAAACGAAAGAAATATGTCGAGATAAGAGACGCGTGTTATTCCACTATAGCTGACTAGGCGGAAGACTATTGCAAGCTTTGGAGACATAGGATTTGGTAAATAGACACCAAAATGTTTCAAAGAAAAATAAATGGTAAAATAAAAGTAAACATTACTTCAAAACTTAGCTTTGTATCTTTCAACCAGCATCCCCAAAAATTTCACCACAGCATTAAGTAGATAAAGTATAAAATTTATAGCCCAGTATAAAATTAGCGAATAGACGCAAAATGCTTAGTCTAGCTTTGCATACATTTTGGGCCCAATATCGGGTCTTCCAGCCTCTACGGGAGCTCTATTTAACCTTCTAATTCCTATTAAATTGTTCTATGTAAGATAAGCTAACTCTGTTCAATTTCTCCATATAAATTCATATTAAATTGTTTTCTATAAGATAACTTACATCGTCATATTGGAAATAACACAGAAAAATTCGTTCAATATCCATATATTGAAAAACAATGATACTATCATCATACGTTTCTCCCGAATTTCATTTTGGACATAATCGTATATCGCTCTCCACAAATTAAAAGTGTTTATTACTTAGACCCGCATTTATTTAAATGTTAATTGGTAACACTGCCAATTAATCAGTATTAATATTGACTTTAAACTACTCAAATAAAATTACAAAATTATGCTATTTACTTATATGTGTACGTCACGTATTGAAATATAGAAATATGAAAGATACATTCTAAATATTTTCAAATTGGTAGTATTCGGAACACATTTTAAAAAAATGTTTCTTATTTCAACTAATATGATCTAGTTGTTAGCCACCGACTAAAATCTAAAAAAGACAAATAAATAGCAGAAAAATTTTAAATGAGTAGCAAAATTAACTTCACTATGATGACAAATCTTTATTTAAGTCATAATTAATAGTTTTTTGTTTCACAATCAACAAATTCGACCAGAAACGACTTCTTCATATGGGTGTTGACGATTATCTTTTTTTAATGATTTCAGACACTGTTTCAATGACAAGTTTTATTTTCAGAGGTATATTCTTCTTAGCTATGCCACTAATCCATTATATGAGAATATTTCAGTTTAGAGGTGCCCATTTGTCATTGTACAAAATACCTCATTTTTATGTAAAATGTTGTGTTTTCTACATGTCGCTCTTATTTTACATTTTTGTTTCCACTAAACCTTTATACAAATTTTCTTGGCTATACCTAAATACTTCCTTCAGTGAATAAAACAAAAAGTCTGATCTACAGATTTAAAAAAATGTATATATATATATATATATATATATATATATATATATATATATGTATATATCGTGTCTATTGTTAATAACTTACGACCTTTGTATTTCGTCTACACGATTCTGAAATTGCGGGCAACAAATAGTTCCAAACACATAACAATTACTTTCATAATAATACTATTGTTATTAGCTCATTAGCATATAATACAATTTTATTTCAAATTAGGTATTTGAAAATAAGTTCAAAAATCGCTTTCTCTCGATTTAAACAAAAATGTTTTAAAAAGACGCTACAGAGTTTTTTGGACTTTACTTCTTAATAATGGATTTTTATATACAACGCCCGGTATGAAGTTTTATGAGGAGAAAAATCAGAAGTTTAGAGCGTTAAAAAAGTGTAACTGTTAGGTTCTGATCGTACGAAGTTCAGAGCATTAAAAAGTGTAACCGTTAGGTGGCCCCTCCACGCACCATTTCTGCGCATCTTTAGAATGAGATATCAATTTGTTTATTTGGCATTTTCTTATAGCGTAATCGCAATGACGGAGTGTGACATACATAAAGGCATTTTTTATGGCGTAATCGCAATGACGGAATGTGATACAGTTTACTATCGTTCGCTTATATCAAGATGTAATCATGAAATGTGATTACGTGTGAATATTTGGTATCTTCTATCTTATAAAATTAAAAAGTGTCTTTTAATTTCAACTTTTTAATCAGACGTTACTGAATGTTTTTAATTTTGTTGTATAAATTTGATCTTGTTCATTTGTTCAAGTAAAACACTTGAAAATAATTATATTGTCAGCATTTTTTATTAAAGAATTTTCCATTTACATTTAATAATATTGATAATTACATTTATATACAGTGTTATCTATTTCATACATTCCAAGACAATATACTTAAGGAGTAAACTCCAGTCGTACCTCGGGACTGATACGCACAATTTTTTTTCCTTTAAAAGTTTTTTCACGTTATCTTAAACCTATAACAAAAGACGAAATCTTAGTTCTTTTAAGATTGTAATTCTACAATGTTTATATCAATGTAATTAAAATTAATTAGAAATAAACCTACCAAGTACAAGTAGAATTTGCATTACGAGGGTCCTGTACACATTTAGGCCCCCGCGCACCTCAGCCTGGCTGTGGCAGCCAGTAAAACAAATGACTAGGCAGCCACGAATTCTCGGCTGCGGCAGCCAATAAACACGCTTGTTTGCACGGCAGCCAGCTGGCTGCGCGCAGCAAGAGCGTGTGTAGGCGAATGTATGTGGCTGCCGTCAGTCTCCGCGCACTAGTTGTAGCAGCCAGACTATTTTGGGTTCCTAACTTTTTCAAAAAATGACTTTCGATACAGAGAAATTTATATAGATTAAATTTATATTAATAGATAGAGAATTAATTTATATTTATTTTAATTAAATTTATATATAGGTTAAATTTATATTAATAGTCATGGATTGGCTGCCCAAATATTCTGGCTGCCGCAGCCTGGCTGCGCAGCCAGGCTGCCCAGTGCGCGGGGGGGCTTAGGCGCTTGTTAACCTTTGAGGATATATAATATTATAAATATCACCAAGTTTTTAGGTGCATACTTCAAAAGTTATAAAAACCTAAGATAATTACTATAGTTTTTCTATGACCTTTTAGTCAGACTTTACGAACCCTGTTTCTTCATGATATTTGGTTGAGTGGTTTCGGATATGGGGGATAGATATTCTATTCTGGCATATTTTAGAATATCTTTAAATATGCAATTCAAAAGTATGAAAAACATTTTTGTATTCCCCATAACAAGCCTTTTTAAATGATACCCTTGAGGGGTATATGCAAATTAAAAAAATAGAATATTTACTCCGTCTTTAATTCTCGTGTGAGTATTTATGAAAAGATGTATTTATATGAAAATTTCAGTTTTCAACATCGAATATAAACTGAAAAAATTACTGACAAGCAAAAACGTAAGTGATATAACAAATACATTAAATTTTTTTGAATACATAAACTTTCATATCGCGTATTATATAAGACCGTAAATCATATATAATACAAAATATTGATAAGATACTTAGAAATAAGACCACTAGAAATATATCGAGAAGGATTAAAGGGTAAACCATGAAGTCTCTACGTTTCATGAATCTTATCAAAGTAAATGCGGAAAGCCATAAAAGGATTTTCGTTAATTTGTAGAAAAAAATTTAAGGATTTTACATAATGCTATCGTGTAATTCTTTAAACTTGCTCGCGGAAATTATATCATTTTCACTGAAGAAGGGCTGTTATCACTATATAATACATACAGCGCTTCATAATCAACGCTCATGTAAATATTTTTTATGGATATAAAAGGATATTTTAATTTTAGAATGTTTCCTCAATTTTTTTCTCCCGCATCCTAAATGAGTAACAAAATTTCGAGTTTCTAAATTTTTTTAACTTTTTATCACAAAATTTACGTAATACGAAAATAAAATATCTTAAAAAGCGACTTCAAAAAAGAAGGTACTAAAGCATGTTCAAATGCATGTTCAAAGGTGTATCAGCACTATCCACCAACTTAAAAAGAATTATAATTTAATTTATATTGTAAATTTAAAACCTTAACTTCTAATGTACTCACAATACGAAATAGATTCGTAAAAGGCGTATTTATTATATAAAAATTTACATTTGTTTAAGTTGATCGGTGGTGCTGGCAAAAATAAGTAACTTAGTTATTTTTTGCGAATAACTAGGTACCTATTTTGAGTTACTGATTTTTTACTTTTTAGTACCTTTTTTTGAAGTCGATTTTCTCAAAGATATTTTATTTTACAATTTTTAGTAGTATAACTAACATTAAATTTTTTTTTCTTAGAATATTATATAATTATTAAAAGTCACAGACAAAAACAAGTATATAAATAAATTCTGTTTTGTGTAAAGTTGGATATCAACAACACAAAAAAATGAAGCGACAGCAGTAGCCGCCAGTGGTTAGTTGTTAGCCGTTAAGGAGTTCCGTTTTCCTTATCCGAAGTCCAATATCAGATATTTCAAAGAAACAACTACCACTTGAGGTGTTCCATTCTCCATATCCGATACCCAATATTAGATTTTACAAAGTAATAACTAAAGTAACAACTGACCAGTAGCAAATATATTGAATCAGGATCGATTTACTAACCTCCGTTAAGGAGTTGCATTATTCAGCTTTAGAACATTAGTCCCTGATCTGTCGACGATATAGCTATTTTACAAAGTAACAACTATCCGAAGTTGTTACTTTGCAATGTAACTACACCACCAGGAGTTCCATCGTCCATTTCTGGATCTCATTATCAGATCATCATCATATTTATGTGGGACCACGCCTAAAGTAACCTCTTTCAAATAAAGAAACATCGAAATCCGCCCACTCGGTAAACAATTGTCGCTGAACATACATTAAAAAAAATATTCTGACGGATTGAGAACCTCCTGCGTTTTTAAAGTCGATTAAAAAAATCATGAAAAACTATTGAAACTTTTGTCATAAAATTTAAGTTTATTAAGTAAGTATTTTTTTTTATTTACTACTATTTAAAGTTACTGAAAAAATCATGAAATCTTCCCTTTCTTTTGGTTATTAATTTAAAAAAAGTAATAATGATTTAGGTAATATTCCCGAAAGTGCACATGATGTAAGTTACATTACACGGCGAATAACGTACGCATAGTACACAATTCACAGAGCACACAGCAGCGTGCTGTGTGAATTGTGACTTCGTAATATGGCAGAAACTAAAAAAATCATATTTTATTAAAATTATAATAATTACTTATATGTTATTTATAATTAGAATATATTACTTAAAAATAAATTAATTGCTTAAGAAAAAACCGTGATAATTACTTGCAAATAAAACAAATGGCAAAAAGCTTAAAAATATTTCGTACTCATGTTAAATATCCAAAAACCAAAATATATATACTCCTTGGGAAGTGAAAATTCTTTTCGCATGGCTGACGCGAATAGCAAACCAAGCTTCGTAAAATAATCCATGACGAGTTGACGCCAATCGTTTTAAAAACTAAAAAATACCAGGTAAGTGTTTTTTTTTATTTTAAAAGTATTAATTAAATTCTTGACAAAACACGCATAAAGTAATTGGTCTACAAAAGTTAACCAAAATAATTTTAATGAAATATTCTCACCAAATGTAAGAATCTAGAATTTTGAATATTGAATATATTTGGCGTTAATTTTGTAGAAATTCATTATTCACAATTAAATGAAACTACGTGATGTAGTATTATTTCTACTTTCTTTAATTTCTTTACCACGACCTAGGTTTCGTTGTATTACAACATCTTCAGGTGGGATATTAGCAAAGATATCCAAGGTGGGATATTAGCAAAGATTAGCAAGGATATTAGCAATAATATCCCACCTGAAGATGTTGTAATACAACGAAACCTAGGTCGTGGTAAAGAAATTAAAGAAGTAGAAATAATACTACATCACGTAGTTTCATTTAATTGTGAATCTAGAATTTTTTTAGATTTTTCTTATCCATGTTTGAAAAATCAGAGGGGGACACATATTATGTCACTTTAAATCAGTCACTAAAATGGCGATTAAAAAAAAATATTAAATAAAACTGTCATTTAATTTTAAAAAGCCTATCCAATAGGGCCTATCCATTCTCGACGAGATGTGCGAAAAAATATTCGCAACATTTTGAATGCGTTGAGAGGTCGGTTCTAAAAGTATCTACTTGCAAAATCTGCTTGCAAATTGTATTCAAATAGTTCTAAAACTGTAGTGCCATGAGATACGGACGAACATAAGGACGTACATGACCAAATTATAATAGTACCTGATTTCAATATGAAACCCTGGAAACATCGAATGCAATCGACACTTAAATTGACGACCTTATTAACATACATTTTTTATTTAAAGTTCATTTTAAAGAAAATTCACTTCCAGAGTGATGATTTGCTAATTTTCGTTACAAAAATACATCGAAACTCCCTTGCCTTAAAGATTTACATAAAAATACTAACAAATGAAAAGCGAATAGGAAGTACATTAAAATAAAGTTATTTGTAGGAGGTTTTAGACGCGTAGAATTATTTGTAGGAAAATGACGCAGTTTCTAAAAATGACGCAGTTCAATTAAAGATGACCTATTGTTACAGATAAATACAAACAGATCCATTAAACAAAAATAAATCATCGAAATACTGTGAGCAATCTTGACATCGTTGTTATCTTAACAGCTGTCATTCACGCGACAAATGTCAAACGGTGAACACGCACGCAATCGCATCGGAAACGTCATTATCTGAACACAGTAATCATTGAACGAAAGATTACGATTATCGAAATGCCAGTTGCTTGAAATCAACCGGCACGGCGCATCGGACCGGTGCCGATGCTCTGCGAAACTGTGAATCGGAAACGAAATCGATAATTAAGTCGCGAAAAAATAATTCCAAATTAACAAAACTAACGAAAAATAAAAGCAGTGAGTGAAACAGACAATGCTTAAAACGGTTACCATATATTTGGAAAAGTGTTGGAAGACGTGTTAGATAAATTTTAATACATCTTTAACTGCTTTAATATAAAGGATTGTTTTCAATACGGAATCAAAGTAACATAATTTATTTGTATTTTTCGTACTTACGTGTAACTGACATTATGTTTATATTGCGAAATTTCTAAACCATATTTATCTATATTACGAACGCAAGAGAGAAAACCATAATTTTTAGCTGTGAAAATTATGTTGAAAAACAGCAGTTTTAGGTCTCGAAGACATGTTAGATAAATTTTGATACACCTTTAACTGCTTTAATATAAAGGATTGTTTTTCAATACGGAATCAAAGTAACGTAATTTATTTTGTATTTTTCATACTTACGTGTAACTGACATTATGTTTATATTGCGAAATTTCTAAACCATATTTATCTATATTACGAACGCAAGAGAGAAAACCATAATTTTTAGCTTTGAAAGTTACGTTAAAAAACAGCAATTTCAGGTCGTTTTAGGCTAAGATTTTAAGTTGTTTTAAAAGAAGTAAAGCAGATTGTTATATTAATTAAATACTGAGTTCGAATGGAAAGAGTTTCAACTCCATTGCTTTGTTTAATTGTACTTACAAACAATCCATATATATTTAGATATACATATTTTTATTTGTGTTATAGAAAACAAAATTTATACTTTTTATTCTTTGTATGTGTATCGGCATTGCATAATAATCTCCATTAGTGATTCTCCATCAGGTATCGTGATCATATTATATAAGGGATGGTCCCTCTTCAAATACACTTACTCGTGCTTTTATAAGGCGCATATTAATTATAATGCGCTACTAGACAGAAATCCTATTTTACATATTTCTTATATATATATATATATATATATATATATATATATATATAAGCAAAAATCAAATAAATTAGTAAATTGTTTGAAGGGAACTCATTCTTTGTGAAATAAATTCAAAAATATTTGAACATATTTGGCGTTAATTTTATAGAAATTCATTATTCACAATTAAATGAAACTACGTTATGTAGTATTATTTCTACTTTCTTTAATTTCTTTACCACGACCTAGGTTTCGTTGTATTGCAACATCTTCAAGTAGAAATAATACTATATCACGTAGTTACACTTAATTGTGAATGTTAAACTTCTAAAAATTTAGTTTAAGGAAATAAGAGAATAATATACAATTATGCAGGCTATGAAGACCACTTATGGTTTATAATAATATAGGTGTCCCATATCGAAACCCATATAGTAACATAGGTGTCCCATATCGAAACACGACAGTTACTGTAGTCCATAGAAAAGCTTACACTACACTCGCTTCTTTAACACTTTGTATCGTTTATGTCAGGCTATTACCGAAAAATTTGTTTCACAATTCTTTAATACTCAAAGAAACATGAGTAACAGCACTGTTTAATAATAATAATTATTATTATATATAATAATAATTATATACCATAATATAATAATAATATTTAAGGCCACTAAAGAATAAGGCCAATTAAGAGATTTTAAAAAATTAAAAAACGTTTTTATTTTTATTTCATGAAATCTTATTCCTTAAAAAAATACTGATAAAATGTTCGTTAGAGAATTCTCAGCATTTTAATTTCTATGTAAACTGGTGTCACCTTGTCATGACATTTATAATATGTATTAAATATTTGGTTCACGGGTGAAAATATACGTATAAACTCACAAGTTGTATAAACTCACAAGTTGACGATATTAATAGCTAAATTTACATGAGAATTTTCCATTTTTCAATAAAAATTAATTTTTCATACACGTATAGATTATAATTAAGCGATATGGAATGAGGTACATGCACCTTTATTTATTTTTTGCGTTAAAGTTAACTTTTATTGCTCGCCATCGACCACAATTTTCTGAATCAGTGCGTAAAGGCTCATAATCACTGGTCCACCTGAAATATCTGGGTAGATTTTATTACGAATTGAAGGAAACAATTCGATTTAGACAAATTCAGACAGATTTAGTTTATGGCACTAATTTTCTTCCCATACATATTAATGAAATTATCTTTGGAGTAATATTGGAAATAATTGATTGCATGTCCCTAAAACTATTACTAAGAACTTTCAAAATGTTAGCTAAATTTGAAAACAATATTTTACAAGACAAAAAACACAGTATTGCTGTCATTTTTCTTTACCAATGCTAAAATAAACGGAAGCGGAGACTGAAGGAGCCCCATAATATTTGAATAGACACCAGATCTTAGATACTAATTTGCAGACTTCAAAATTAAATTATTCTCGATTCAAGACATTATATACAGTAATGTCTGCATTTGACTTAAATATAAGTGGCCAGTAAAAAAGAATAATTTAAAGAGAAATGTTATTCAGTATTAACTTTTTCACAATATTGTCAGCACATACCATTGAAAACATTTGTAAAATAAATTCATTGAAAAGGATATTTAAATGAAATGGTCGTATTTCATTTTTCTTAAATTTTTAACTAAATTTGAAAACATTATTTTACAAGACAAAAAACATAGTATTGCTGTCATTTTTCCTTACTATTGCTAAAATAAACGAAAGCGGAGACTGAATAAGCCCTATAATATTTGAATAGACACCAGATCTTAGATACTAATTTGCAAACTTCAAAATTAAATTATTCTCGATTCAAGACATTATATATAACGATGTCTGCATTTGACCTATATATAAGAGGAAAATAAAAACGAATAATTCAAAGAGAAATTTTATTCGATATTTAGATGTCACATAAAAACTTTTGCACAATATTGTCAGCACATAGCGTTGGAAACATTTGTAAAATCAATTCACTGAAAAGGCTATTTAAATGAAATGGTCGTATTTCATTTTTCTTAAATTTTAATTTTAATATATTAATACGCTAAGGTTAAGATGTTACACTCCCTTTTTAGAAAAAACCTCACAACTAATCCACATAAATTATATATCATTTTATAGATAATTGCTTGCTCTACCGGCATCCACAACTAAAAAATGTATTATTGCTATTGTTTTTGCAAATTAATTAATTATTAAAATTATATACACAAAACAGCAATGCTGCCATCTAACGGCTCAACGTCAATATGATTGACGGTCGATAAAATTTTTGTTTAATTTCAAATCCACTCACGTATAAATAAAGTGGCGCTTTAGCTCAATGCTTTTGATACTTGCGCCTCTATATGTCAATTTTAGTAAAATATTTGTTTGATCTGTCATCTGAGCTTCATAATGGAATAAATAATGCGAAGACTTCGCACGGGTCACGCTAGTATATTAATATTGTTATAAGGTATTACTAGTACTAATATTAGTAGGTTAATATTGTTTAAAGGTATTAGAATATTTTTGCATCGGGTAAGTAAAATGTTTTAGTTTAGCTTACGATAAACGCAGATATATTTGTTATTTGAAATATTTTACATAAACATCTATTCAAATATACTTAACGTGGATAATATCTTTTATAAACATATTCCAATAACAGAAAACCTTATTAAGCGATAATATACTACGTGATAATAAAAAATATACAATATATAGTATGATTATATGCAATAAAAATTATGTTGATTATTTAAAATCATTCAAACAAATATATGCCTTAATATGATTAATACGAATAAGACATTTTTAAGTATGACGCAACAACAGAAAACCTTATTAAGAAATAAAGAAATACATGATAATAAAAAATTATACGACATATAATATGTAATATGATTATAAAGAATTAAGATATGCTTGAAAGTTATTTCGATAAGAAAGGTATTGTAAATTGACTCGCGTATAGAGCGCAAATAGATAATAACTCATGACGAATACTATATAAAAGTAACAAAGTTATAATGAGGGAAATTTGCACCGAAATACAGAAGCAAATGAGATGAAGGCTACTGTCGACACATATTGCGATGTTACTCCAATTTTACTCTTGCAAAATAGAAGCTGCGACCACGTAGAAAAATTATTTAATTTCGCGCAACGCAGACGACCAATTATTGAGTGAGTCGACGGCCGACAACTGCCAACTTCTGTTGCGTTATATCAATGACCGACTTTCGGTCAACTCAGTGCCGTACTCAGCTCCGTTTACTCTTAACGAGCGTAAGGGCGTAAGTCAACTACAATAACACCGATTTTTTTTGTAAAACATTTAATATCATATTTTCTCCGATTGTTATCGAGCTAATTACTGTCGATTGTCTGCGTTATGCGTTATATCCCCTAGTATATCTAGTATAACTTTCACAGACGTTAAAACGTGGTGCATATTTAAATAATATTATTTCTCGCTATGCACATATGTAAATGTATTGCCCAGTATATCTTTCACAGACGTTAAAGCGTGGTGCATATTTAAATAATATAATTTCTTGCTATGCACATATGTAAATGTATTGCCCAGTATATCTTTCACAGACGTTAAAGCGTGGTGCATATTTAAATAATATAATTTCTCGCTATGCACATATGTAAATATATTGCCCAGTATATCTTTCACAGACGTTAAAGCGTGGTGCATATTTAAATACTATCATTTCTCGCTATGCACATATGTAAATGCATTGCCCAGTATATCTTTCACAGATGTTAAAGCGTGGTGCATATTTAAATAATATCAGTTCTCGCTATGCACATATGTAAATGTATTGCCTAGTATATCTTTCACAGATCTTAAAGCGTGGTGCATATTTAAATAATAACATTTCTCGCTATGCACATATGTAAATGTATTGCCTAGTATATCTTTCACAGACGCTAAAGCGTGGTGCATATTTAAATAATATCATTTCTCGCTATGCACATATGTAAATGTATTGCCCAGTATATCTTTCATAGACGTTAAAACGTGGTGTATATATCAATAATATTATTTCTTGCTATGCACATATGTAAATGTATTGCCTAGTATACTTTCACGGACGTTAAAACGTGGTACATATTTAAATAATATTATTTCTCGCTATGCACATTTATAAATGTATTGCCTAGTATATCTTTCACAGATATAATAAATACACATTTTGAAATACGAAGTTGTTTTTGCAATGTCGAAGTTGTTTTTGATTTAGGTCACTTGTGTGGAGTTTATATAACTCTTTTGTGAAGGCCAAAATCGATTCAACCCGATCGTATTTAGGTTAGCTTTATCTCATCAAAGATTGAAATATATTCTAGACCATATAGTTGAGTCATATACTGACAAATTTTGTCGTTAAATATGAAACATAATGCGTATCAACGTTCGATAAATCTAAGTTTATCTGCATTACGCTACAAAACTGAGTTTTTAATATCATCATCGTTACTATATACGACTAGAAATGTGATTTATTACCATCATCGTTATTATATACGACTCGAAATATGATTTAATATCATCATCATTACTGTATACCACTAGAAATATGATTTAATATCATCATATTTACTATATACGACTAGAAATATAATTTAATATCATTGTTGTTACTATATACCACTAGAAATATGATTTAATATCATCATCGTTATTATATATGACTAGAAATATGATTTAATATCATCATTATTACTATATACGACTAGAAATATGATTTAATATCATCATCGTTACTATATACGACTAGAAATGTGATTTAATATCATCATCGTTACCATTTACGACTAGAAATGTGATTTAATATCATCATCGTTATTATATACGACTAGAAATGTGATTTAATATCATCATCGTTACTATATACGACTAGAAATGTGATTTAATATCATCATCGTTATTATATACGACTAGAAATGTGATTTAATATCATCATCGTTATTATATACGACTCGAAATATGATATAATATCATTATGGTTACTATATACAACTAGAAATATGAATAGAGCTATAGGTCATACAATCGCTTGATAATTATCATTGGTACCATTTACTGATATAACTAGATGAAAACAAAGCTCATATCTATTATAACAATTATTGTAGTAGTATCATATTAACTATTGGGATTGTAGAGTGCATTTGCGTCTTTCTAATTCTCTTCTTGAGATTATTTCTCTATAAAACAATACCCTAATTGTAATATATATGTAGATAAATACATGAAAGCAAACATGTCAATGCTGATATATACACGTGTGCGAAAATATTTATTGCACAAGTATCTGTATAATGCAATAATTATTTGTGCAAGTATCTTTATAATGCAATAATTATTTGCGCAAGTATCTGTATAATGCAATAATTATTTGTGCAAGTGTCTTTATAATGCAATAATTATTTGTGCAAGTATCTTTATAATGTAATAATTATTTGCGCAAGTACGTGTATAATGCAATAATTATTTGCGCAAGTATATTTATAATGTTGAGCTAACATTTTGATTGATATAATTTTCATATGCGTGTTTGATCAACCCGTGTATGACCAAGTAGAACTGTTCATCTATAATGAAGCTTGCGTAAACAGATATAAGTAAATCGCGAAGTTAAAGTAAATTTGCGACTTTTTTTGAATGATTATGCCGATAAGTGTATATTTTCAATTTACTCAGTAAGTTCATGTAAAAATTAGTTTCTTTTTTCTCTTAGTAACCAGTCTTTTCACCTTTTCTCTTAGTAACCAGTCTTTTCACCTTTTCTCTTAGTAACCAGTCTTTTGTTTTTTTTCGTGTATCATTCTAGCATTAAATAATGATACATATTGAAACTGTTCATGGCTGCTTGTGCCGTATGGTGGCTGTGGAAAATTTGTGCATGCTTTCACAAAAATATTGGTCTTTTGTGCTTGTCAAGCATGAAATTACGTGTGTTCCAACCTTAATTCTCCAGGTTATCTTAACTTCACAACTTATAAGCCGCGAATGTGCATATCTGAACAAACATCACATATGCACACGCACAGATCGATCAAGTATACAGATTGAAAGGCAATCAAGTTCAATACCGCTGGTTCAATCAAAATGTTTGCTCGAAATTATCGTACACGCCCAAATACGCGTGTACACTCGTAAATAATTGTTTACACTTTGTACGATGGTATTTATTTTTTCGTAAAAGTGCAATCTATTTCTCTCGATCAGAAAAAAATTTATAGTTTAATACTCAGTGCCAAACTACAAATGGTTATTGTAAAGGAACATAACTGCAAATAAAAAAAAATACATGTGGTTACTTAAAAGAGATTAAGTATCAGGGTGATTAAGTAACGTAGACCCGGACGCTCAAATTTCATCATACCAATGGTTCATTCCCATGTTTATGTAACACTTAGCAACGTTTTTAATACCCCACTTCACAAACTAAATGTTTACATTTATGTTATATATGATAACCGTTTCTTTTCCTGAGCTAACGGATTCGTCAACTCAGTATTATCATTTATATAATACAAACCATCATCTGAAATCAAATATGGATCTAAAAGATGGATTTATCTGAAATATTGAATGATTTCGTTGGAAGATATTTGTGATAAACTATTTTTCCAATTTCAGGCTGAAAATTTATCATTCTCATGATATCGGAAGTAGGTTATCATAATCATCTCTCAGCAGTACATTTGGACTACAGATTTCATGCACTCGAACTGCAAGTACAAAAATGTCATATATATTAGTTGCCAGTAAATGAGAAATCTGCTCTTGATCTGAACGAGTTTCGCTTATGTGCGAGTAATAGCAATAAGCTAAAAGCTAATTACATAAGTTCATCGATTTTGATTATATGTTAAAAATACTTCTAATCTATTATCGTGGGAACACCAGGCCTGCCAACTGGTCTTGGGACTGCAGCCAATAATTTTTCTTTTAAACTCTCATTGTATAAAATCTTACGCATTTTACCAGTTAGCAATCATTTATGTGACTGTTGTCAAAGAATACACGCAGAAGATATTAAAAGAGTTCATGTACTAAAATACTTTTCACATTTTGCTAAAATAATTTAAAAAAAATTGTTACTTGAGACAGCTATAATTGAAGTTGGTTTTCTAATTTGTGAAATATTTCTATTTATCAATACTAGTCGACCACCAATGGTAACACCAATAAATATATTGCAACGAGACATTCATTTGAATACATTTAACTACTAAGTGATGAACGATCAAGGACATCTTGAGTGAGAAACAAATTATTAAATGATTTAAAGTTGAAGTTGAAGTGTTAAAATGGGAAGAAATAGAAACGAAGAATCGAGTACATCTCCATTTATCCGACAGGTAAGACCATCAAAACGTGTTAATATTGTGTATTTGTTTTCTGTGAGTGCAAAGTTTTTATTGAACACAGATTGAAAAGAGGATTAAAAATTGTAGCTGCAAATATAAGCAAAATATGCATAATCATCAGTAAAGCATTAAAAATATAAATGTGCAAAATTAGAAGCATTATAATAACTTCAACCTAATAAATTACCACTTAAACCAATTGCCCTCCGGGTACATCCATAAAACACGAGATCCTTTTAAGATGGGAAGAAGTTCAACAAATGGTTGCGTTAGGGGTAGGAAGGAGTCATTAGGAGTATTTTAAGAAATATTTAATAAAAGTTAAAAATTATGACATTTTTAATCGGTAAAAATCAAATTACTTAGTTTACTATTGCTACTATTGGTGCGGTAAAATTCATACAGCCGAATTCACTACAATTTTAAGTAATTTTGGCAACATGACATCCTCAATGAAAATATCTTGTTGGAAAAAGTGAAAAACCACATAATGTTTTTTCACGATTAAGGCTACTGGTAAGGTAAGTAAAGGAAAGGAGACTCAAGAACCAAAAATGGCCTAAATTGGACCTAATAGGATGTGATTTACTGAAACTTCTGTTTAGTTTGTAAATACGTAAGGATCAGCAGTCTGCAATAGTACGTGCTGAATTCTCGTATGTATGCTTTTATCAGTATTTCCATACAAATGAAATATTTGAAGATGTCTAACTTTTCAAAGGCAATCAAGAGAAATTACAGTGCATTGATGTAAATTTCTAAACTTAATATGTTGTATCTGAACGACTAGTTTTCATTATAGTAATTCTATTTTTGTAACTTTTTCACCATCCCGTTGAAGAAGATCTGGTGATAGACTCGAATATTGGGTGAGAAAATAGCGGAATGAATTGAGGTCAAGCAAATCGCTGAATGATAAGAAATGAAGTCCACTGGAGTAGCTGATTAACTCAATCGTCTATTTAAAGATGATTCAACTTGTCCATATACAGAGATTTTACTGAGCTGTAGATTCAGAGTAGTAGCTTCGGTGTTTTGAAATAGACTGACTCATCATGAGCTCGGGACTTGTAGAATCTTCGAAAGATATTAATAGACCTAGATTCATTTCGAGAATCTTTTATTAAGTAGTTTTTTAATTTTGTAATTACCTTGACAAGTTGGGCTCGAATCGAAGTAAACAAGTTTACGATTTATTTTGACGATTCTAAGAGATCTTTTAAATTTGAGTTAAATGGATGTGCGTTGTAAAGTGCCTCCACTAGATGGTACATTACAATCAGTACAGTTGACGATCATGAGTTGCTGCTTTTGGAAGGAACTATCACTTGAACATAAATATTTAATTCATATTATAAATACGTTCTATGATTTTTTATTTCTTTTCTATTTTCAAATACAAAATTTGCCCTCGCATTTTGAAAAGGCCCACTAAAACAACACTCTCTTATAAAAGTGACTCAAAAAAATCCAATATAACCAATTAGTGGCAACAATGATAAGTGAAGACATTGAACTGAATACAATACTTATATCATATCGACAAGTATATTGTTTCACATACTGCGTGCCACTCCAGATTACATAGCACGCTGTCTAGACGTAATCAGCCAATGTGTCAAACACGAGATGGGTGACTGCTGATAACCATTACTTGGAAACATTTTTCAAGAATCTAAAACGCAAAATGACTTCACCAAATCTCTTCAATGACAAAGGTAAGATTTTCATATCAACCAAATAAATAGAACGACTTCGATTTAGATCAATAACAAAACGGATATCAGGATGTCAACAGAGTCGTGTTTTAGAAAGAGATCACTTCACGTAAAATTTTGGTTTGGATAACAATCTATTTCGGCCTTTCAATTAATTGTCTAGTTCATTTGATCAACTTCTACGTGCCCAGCATAAACTTAATAATATGCATATTATGCTGTAATATAATAGAAAACAATCCACTGTATTTTATTACATTTTTCATTATAATAATGACAATAAAAACGACCTCATATGGGTCAAAAGTGCGCGATAACGATTTTCCACCTGATTTCATTTAACCCTGTGCTGTCAAGCGCAGAGGGTAATGATTTTGACTGTTGGCCATTTACGAGTATGTATATCCATTTCTTTTGATTCTTCTTAACCATGACGACTTCAACCACTGACTACATAGTATTTAGAAATAATTTACACTATGGACTGTTAAGAATTAAATTTTTCAAAACATTCACAATATGGTATAAAATTAAAATACTCTGAAAAATGTAATCATATGTGTGTGTATGTATATATATATATATACATATTTATCATAAATAAAGATTATTAATTTAGGCAAAGTTTCAATGTTCCCTAAAACGCGCTAACGAAGTGTGGAACGCTGGTATATATTCATTTACATTAGAACCGTATGTTGTACGTTTTGTGTGTATGTTCGTCTTCTTCGTTGACGCGATGACTATGAGTTACCATTGACTTTGTTTATGTTTAATATTTTTTTCGATTTTAACTAGTGATTGGTATTAGGATGGATTAAGTTATTAAAGAAACAAAAATTATTTAAAACAACTCTTACAATGTTTAACTGTAACTTTCACTAACAAATCGTTATCTATAAATGAAGAGCCACGTGTGGATTTTTAAGTGGCCCTATGTGCATTATTAAATAAATGTGACAGTAACGCCATTTATAATCTGTATATCTATAGCTTATGTCGAAATTTAATTTTTAATCGATTCTCTATCTCTTTCTCTCCCTCTCTCTCTCTGTCATACCTGTGCATCGAAATTTATTCGTTTATTTATCATTTTGTTACTGACTAGCATTAAATATTGTAAACTCTGAGTTGCTGCTTTAAAATTTTAAATATGAAAAGTGTTATTTAGATATAACAACGTAATAGAGTAATATGACAACTTGCACCTCTGTAGAATTTGTATTCTTCTATCTGGTAACACTGATTACTACAAAATGAAATATAGTTAGTAGATTTGAAAACCACACTGTGTTTTATCAGGTTATGTGTCCAATACCGTTTTCAATTATTAGTTCAGTTAAAAAAAACAGTGTATTTAGCTTTAACATGTCGAAAAACGACTAACGTCCCAAAATTGAAAGGTTGCGAGAATTGCGACGATTAGTATTATGGCGGAAAGTGTGTTCGTGTTGGCGGACGTCGTTAAGCAACTATTACCGGCGACAGCTTTTGCGGTTCACAAAGCAGAAGATTTGAAAGCTAAAGCAACAGTAATTTTGACAATCGACACTTCGCTTTATGTGCATATTAAACAGTTACGACTTACGATTTGTGGAAAATGTTGAAGAATATGTTCGACGATTCAGGTTATTCACGAAAAATCAGTTTGCTGAGAAACCTCATAAGCATACAGCTTAAAAACTGCGAATCCATCCATGACCAGCTACGTAAGCCAGTTCATAGAAACGGCACAGAAACTGAAAGGAACTGGTTTTGAGATAAATGATCAGTAGATCGGTTCGCTTATATTAGCAGGGCTTCTAGGAAAGTTTGGGCTAATGATAACGGCCATTAAGCATTTACGCTTAAACATCAGTACAGACGCTATAAAAACCAAGTTGTTGTACATGAGTGCAGATTTTGAAGTTAAGTCTGAAAGTGCATTTGTCACTAAAAAGTTTCATGAGCGCGGTAGCACTTGCGGTAACAAAGCGCATCCGCAACATGGCGTCATGAACGGAAATGGATCTTATCAGCAATCTCAGTAGAAGTGATACAACGCAAAAGAAAATAATTCGTTGTTACAGATGTAAGTAGATTGGACATTTCAAAAACTAATGTCCGTGTCGGAAAAAGCGAAGACAAATAAATTTAGTGTAGTTTTTTTTTACTAAGGATGTCAGTCAAACCGACTATCACATAGATTCGGGCACCAGCATTCATTTAGTTACGAATATCAACTTTTGTCCAATATTTGTAATCAACCCAAAAGTGAGGAAATTATTATGGCAAATCAAACGATTGTTCAAGTTTTATGCGCAGGCAACATACAAATTATGACACGTGTGGGTGATAAAGAGTTAAAGAGTTTATTATAAATGTAAACAATGTTTTTTGTGTGCCTAATCTCACTACACACTTACTGTCGGTGAGTAGAATTACTACGGACGGTAACAGAGTAATATTTAGTCAGCATGGATGCTCAAATTACAATTCACAGAATGAATGTATCGGAGAGACAAACTTAGAAAATGGCATTTACAAATTAAATATTATGAAGTCTGAGGATCTCTTAGCAGCAGCAGTTAAAACCCCGTGTATGACTTGGTAAAGACGGCTAGGACTTATAAATGCGAAAGACTTGAATAAATTGAAAAATGGAGCAGTTGAAAGCGTTAGGTTTTTTTTTGCTTCAGCTGCGCAGTAGACTGTGAAGGGAAGCAAATAAGACTTCAGTTTTCTCGGAGTGCAAGCAGAAGTCAGGAGGTCCTAAAACTGGTCCACGTAGATTTATGTGGGCCAATGGAAAATCAATCACTTGGCAAAGCTAAATATTACCTATTATTTGTGTATGACTTCATCAGGATGTGCTTTGTATATTTTCTGCAGTCCAAGAACGAAACCTTCAAGTGCTTCAACAATACAAAAACTTGCTGAGAATCAGCAGTCTAAGAAGATAAAAACATTATGATCAGAAAATGGCACAGAATTCTGTTCAGCAGAAATGGTAAATTATTTGAGGCAATGCGGTATAGGCCATCAGAAAACAAATAGTTATACCCTGGACAAAATGAGGTGTGTGATTCAAATTTCGCTTTCTGCCTGTAACAGTCAGTACTGTACTGTCTTTCGGTCTGTCTACTAGCTCTCTGAAAATAACACATGAGAGCTGGTAGACAGACCGAAAGATAGTACAGTAGTGAAAAATAAATGGGTGTTTTAAAAAAAATATATGATAGTGAAGGTGATGTGCGTTATAGAACAAGGTTCGTCCTTAAGGGCTTCCCCAGAAGAAAGGGACAGACTTTATTGAAACTTTCTCGTCAGTTTTAAGATATTCAACTTTGAAACTATTGATAGCTTAAAGCTATCACCTTGATATTCCTGCTGTATTTATGAATGGCTTTCTTGATGAAAAAGTGTATATGGAATCACCAGAATGTTCGGAGTTTGATAATAGCAATAACAAATTTCTAAAGCTAAAGAGGGCAATTTATAGATCCGAGGGGATATATAAATGTTTGTTAAAGTTAAGCTTTGAAAAATCAAACTATGAACCTTGTTTTTTTATAAAATGTGATATAAAAAGATGATATAAAAGTTTATATAGCTTTATTCGTAGATTATTTCTTTGTCTTCTATAATTGTCAAAGTATACACGAAAAACTGAAAAATAAACTAGTAGCAAAATTTAGAGTAAGGGACATAGGTCAAATCAAATAGTGTCTGGATATACATGTGAATATTTGTAAAGATTTTATTACCGTTGATCAAAAGCAATTTTTGAATACTATTCTAAAGAAATGCAATATATCAGACTGTTTACATTCAGATACATCTATGGAAGTTGGTTTGAAATTAGAAAAAGGTGTAAACAATAAATTTAATAAGAAATATTCTTATCAGCAATTAATTGGAAGTTTGATGTATTTATCTGTACTTACTAGGCCAGATAATTATTATAGCGTAAGTTTTCTAAATCAGCATAATAATTGTTTTAATGAAACTCATTGAAAACAATTAAAACGTTTGTTAAGATACTTAAAGAAAACTAAAAGTTATGGTTTAGTTTATAGGAAGACTGCAAGTAATTTGCATCATTTTGTTAATGCTGATTTGGCATAGTTCTTTGAATAGAAAGTCATATAAAGGGTTTTGTTTTATCATGTCAGGATTAGTAATTTATTATAAATAAAAAAAACAGAAAACAGTAACACTATCCAGCACAAAGCGGAGTGCATGGCCTTATCCTGTAAGGAAGCCATTTACTTAAAGAATATAGTGAGTTATTTTGTCAAAAGGAAGTATGTCAGTAAGTCTGTATAGTGATAACCCAAGTTCTCTCAAATTAGCAAATAAACCATTGTTTCATAATAAACATACCAAATATATTGACATAAGGCATCATTTTGTTAGAGAAATTTTGCAGATAAAAAAGTTAAAATTGATTATGTACCAACTTCTGAAATGCCAGCAGACATATTAACGAAATGTTTAAATACAAATAAAAATTATAAGTTTTTAAATATAAATCTCTGAAATTGAAACTAAAATTGCAGTTTTATGTACATGGTTTGTAAATTATTATGTTGGAACAGGATGTTATTTAGATATAACAAAATAATAGACTAATATCACAACTTGCACCTTTGTAGAATTTGTATTATTGTATCTGGCAACACTGATTACGACAAAATGAAATATAGTTTGTTGATTGGCAAACCACACTGTGTTTTATGAAAAAGATTTTATAATTCTCCAAAATATATTTTACTAGGTATAGTAAGTTAGAAATCAAACATAGTATGCAGAGCTGTACGGATTGATAAAGAGAACTGCCGGAGATGGTCGAAGAAAAGAAGCAGGAGAGCACACCGATAGAGCTAACTATGCTGCAAGGAAATGTTGTACGTTTATTACAAGAGTGCTCTCAAAGAGAAATCGGAAAGCGAGATTACAAAGAAAGTTCCTCTGGGATCTTAAATTATGTGGTAGATTAAATTAATGAGAGGCAGAGAAGCAAAGGGATAGTCACGAAATGAAGTTGTTTCTGAAACAAAGCAAAGTGGAAATCTCCCGGGATTAGGTAACATTCTACTAAAAATTCTCAAGGTTTTTTATTTAGTTGCTTCCATTTTACATATTCTTCTTCAAAAAATATAGAGAGATAAGAAGATACAGAACGAACGTGAGGACTTATTGTTAAGTTGCCGTTGATAATGGATACAAGCAATTGTAACAACTGGAGTAGAGTTACCCTGTTATCAATCTCAAGTAATTTATTCAGCATAATCATCTTCAATCGCATCAAGGAGCTCATCGATAAAAGATAAGCCGGCTTCCAACAATATCGTAGCTGCTTTGACATGATCATTGCTTTACTCATTACTGTAGAATAGTGCTGGGAGATCTATAATGGATATAAATGCCGAATTGTGCGTAAGTGAAAAATTTCACCCCTCTTTGAAGTAACATCGTATGTCATACAGAAATGAGATCTCTCACCGACCACCTTCATCCTCATATATGTTATATTAAGAAAGATTACCTGGCAGAGAAAAGAGCTTCAATGATTAGTTGTTTTCTGCTTAGTTGCTTATCTAAACCTTCCAATACATGAAGGAGTAACTTGAAGAATTACAAGTTGACAAACGAAAAATGGGGTTGAAGGTAAACTCCAGTATGACCAAGAGTCACTCTCAAATAGGCAGGAATAGCTTGAGTTGATCGGACAGAAAATTTAAAATGTACATGTGTTCTGTATCATCTGCGTCGTGAAACCTGTAAATATGGAGTTAAGTTCAGATTTGAAAAAGAAAACAACGTTTTTAATTGTCTTTACCCTCCCTAAAAAAGCTGTGGGATCTCTCAGAAAAATATACTTAGGATGTTCAACAATAAAGTCAAATACATTATGTTATATGGCCGCGAGATTTCGAAAGATGCAGAGAGTCCCGTGCACACGTTTTAAATTTATATTAAACGATGTTTAGATCGGATTCTCAACATTAGACGGCAGACGATAATAGCTAACAATGAACTAGGGGACATTGCTAAAGAACGTTTGATCGGTGAACAAGATTTACAAAGAGACTGTACAAACGTTGAAAAAAAAGTCGAAAAGAGTACACTAAAATAGAATCCTTTGTGTTGAATGAATTGAGGCAGATCCTGAGAAACCTGAAGGAAATATGTTGTCAGAGAAGGGGAGGTTATTAGTCTGTCATGGGTAAAACTCCGAAAGGTGGCCAAAAACCGGATTCGACGCGAATGTTCATGGATGCCCAATCCTCGTAAGACATAACTAAGTGTCTAACTTATACATAGTTGTCTCATTGTAATCTACGCTTGATAAGCTTAAAACAATTTTTTTTTGTTTCAATTAATTTTCAATAAATTTCGGAATTCAATCGCACAAAGATTTAATAAATATTTAGTCATGTAAAACTACTTGAGTTATTTCGAAACATTTTAAAGTTTACTCTAAACTAATAAAAGAACACAAAATTAATGGGGCGTTCTTTTTATAATTAAAAACAGTCCTTTGCTTTGAAAACCAAAACAGTTTTGCTCTAAAATTTAAATAATCATCCATAATTGTAAATAGCTCCAGAAAGATGGTAGACTCAGTGTTTTCCTCAATGAAAGGGGAAAAGGTAAATAACCTTGTCCTAAGTACTATAGGCATCGAGCCGTCTGCGTCCTACTTCGAATGATGAATTTTGCGTCAGAATACAAAAGAATAAAAAATAATATGATATTAAATACACTTACTTTACGCGCAAAGAGTTTCTTGAAAGATTTAACCTATTTTACGAAATTTCATTGATATAACGGAAATTGGAACACCTACACGTGACTGCGACAGTAATGATTAAAATATATTTTACTCAGTTAAGTCTGTTAATATATGTGTATGATATGCCGTCATTACGAGAAGTTTACGTATCCAATACGTCTTTACCGCCTCTGAGGCCTTTCTTAGTAAACTATGAAAACCACTATCTGAGCATACATAAAATATTTTAATTACGTTTGATTATTCTAACGATGAATCTTATGATTTTTTTTAATTTTCTTTTCTTCCTGTTATGCGTCCATACTTGTTATTTTATTAACATGTTCCTGTAACACAATTCATTTGCACACAGATCAGTAGTGGGTACCACATACTCCTTAAAAATCAATTTTCTTATATAGCGCCCGGTACGAAGTTTTATGAGGAGAAAATCAGTAGTTCAGAACGTTAAAAAAAGTGTAACCGTTAAGTGGCCTCTTCGCACATCTTTAGAGTGAGATATTAATATGTTTATTTGGCATTATGTTATAGCGTAATCGCAATGACGGAGTGTGACACACATGTTGCCATTTTCTTATGGCGTAATCGCGATGACGGAGTGTGACACATATAGTGTAATATCGTTCACTTATCTCAAGATGTAATCATTCAATGTCATGTGTGAATGGTGTCTTTTATCCTACAACATTAAAAAGTATCTTTTAATTTTAACTTCTTAGTCTGACGTTACTAAATGTTTTTAATTTTATTGTACAAATTTGATCTTGTTCATTTGTGTTTTACTTGAAAATAATTATATTGTCAGCATTTTTTTATTAAAGAATTTTCCATTTACATTTAATGATATTGATTCCTATCCCTATGATGACCTATTTAATTCATTCCAAGACGACCGTACTTAAAGACTAAACTCCAGTCGCGCGTCGAAGCTGACACGCACAATTTTTTTTTATACGTTTTATACTTACCTTTTTTATCTTCAATTTAAACTAAATGAACTATAGATTTTAGAGTATCCAAATAAAATCTTCAGATCGTAAGAAAGAATTGATTAATCCAAATATTTTTGTAAATATTCCAAATCATTCTATTACTTTATTTCTATGTTTAATATTGTCAGACGGACAAACTGTGATTATTGCTTACCAGCGTTATGTTTTTCTCTTTTACCGGCCGCTAGAAAAATAGTAAACAGTTAATTCTCAAACATTTCTCAATCAAAACTCGTTAATTAATTTTTTTTTTATTATTTTGCTCTTCATTTTGTATCTGGGTGGAAACATTGCGATAAACTCTAATCTCTCGATCGCCTGGCCATATGATAGGATCTATAACGTCACTAGAATTTTCTCTTTGCATAATTCTGGTTCCAAAAGCGATAACATTCTAGTGATAAAATCCAAAAACTTTCCACCGCTTCTAAATTCAATGTCGTAATAGATATAATATTCAATCAATCTGGACGCTAACTTTTAAGACAGTCATTTTCATTTTTCTGACAAACTCTGCCAAAAACTTGGCTACTTTTGTCCGTTTAATCTTGGTCTCTTTTACTATAATGTTTTTGATGATTTTATTATTTCATAATCACAAAAAGTATATTTTATGTCACGGTATGTCAGCTTTCGAAAATATATGCTATGAACAATAAAAAATACTATGAACAGTCAAAAAATAATAATTTTCTTTTGAAAGTCTCACCAGTATTCGTAAAAGGTGTAATTAAATATATAAGATACACTACACTTAATCGAAATAGACTGGCCTTTTTTTACGTTCTAAAGTACGAAATTCTGAATCCGAATATATATTTTTATACATAATTTAATGCACTACTAACCTTTCTTTCAAATTCAAACTTTTGTTTTTCTAATTCAATAAGGTCGTCTCGTCCAACATAGCCATTCTTGCGTTTCACCCAATTGTTTATAATATTTCAGTTTTTCGTGTCATCTGGTATTATCATCAACACGGCCGGTCATGGCAGCGTCATAGGATTCGCGGCTGTATTGCTGCCCCAACTTCGACTGCCTGAGAGCTACATACAGATTGATTCCTCTTCAGCATCATGGATAGGTGAGCATCTCTCAAACGATTTATTGCGTCCCTGCCTCTCGTGTTTGTACTGTGTACTTATTATTATTTCTCCGTCTTCAATAACTTTTCATTGTATATAAATAATAGCTTCAATATAAACATTAAACAATGCTATGTTTACTAACTCTTCGTATTAAGTGACACAAAAAAAGCATTCAATTTCTAACACCATCCCTGCGGTCTTGTGCTGAGGTTCTTGCTTTCGACCGGTCTACATATCCTACCTAATTTGTCTCATACTCGATCATTCTATTCAATAACACATTAGATCTTTTTCATCTCCTCTTTCCTTCTGGCACCCATGCGAGAGGTACTGCTGGGATTCTATTTCATGGTATTCTAAGAATATATCCGAACCACTTCCATATTCTGTGTTAAGAATGTATCGTAAAGCTTTTTGTTTTATTGTATTTTGTAGTAATGGCATAATGACGAAAAATTCCAATTATTTCTTTTTTATTCATTTTTGATAGCCATTTAATATTATGGTTTACATTTTGAGTTAACTCTATTTTTCAAAGCCCTAAAACTTATACTTTAATTGAACTTTAACTAAATAGACTTTTAACAAGTAAGTTCAAGAGATTTAATTTCGACCTTACGAAGAAATTGCCTAAGTTCCAGACTTTGTTTAGTTTATCAAAACAATTTTGTACTCTTGCAGTTTTTATATTTATTTCCTCGCCTGTTTCAATATCGTAAGATTCGAGATAAGTAAAGTAACTAACAACTTCAATTAATTCATTTATCAATTTTCTTTCAGTTGACGTTTTCTCATTTGTTCTGCTAATTTTAATTGTCTCTCGATTTATAATTGACTAGAAGACTATAAGACCTAAATATAATCCATATTCAAAGTTCGTTTGCCAATAACGCAAAATAAACTTAAATTTGATTGCTTTTGGTAATTTAATTTATCAATTTAACAGTAAACGATTTTATAACATATACATTCAAATAAGGTTTTATTTGTTAAAAAAAGTTAATATTTTCAACTTTTGTCCACGTCAACATCAGTTAATATAGTTAAGATGGAAATGAAGAAATTCAGTGTTTAGAATTACTAATAATTTCAATAAAATAATTTGAAATGCAAGTTGGAACCGAAACGGTAATTGTTAGAAATGTCTATACTAGTTCAACTTCACTTTTTTTAGACAACTTTATTATGACAAAAACGAGATGATAAGTACCGTATGTTTATATTTAACAAATTATTTATTTATCTCAGGAAAATTTACCTTCGAATAAGAATACATCGAAATTAAACCATATCAACCAACCATCCATGCTGCACATATTCTCTGCTCCTCATATTATCTCGGAGGAAATTTTCTTTAAAGAAAACAAGGCGGATAGGGCCGTGCCAAATAAAACTAAGCGGGTAGGGTTGTACCCGAACACAGCTGCTAGTATATGTCAATGTGGTCACACTGTAAAACCAAGATGCGAAACCACTTGACTTAGAGCATTTGACTTTTTTTTTCTGGAATTATATGCATGTTTAAAAATTTCCGCTCTTTGATTGCCAACGAATCAATTATAAAATATTAATATTCTCTAAGATATTTTATAAAATTCAAAAACATAAATCAAACGACACCTCAAATTCCACGCGAGCATAACGCAAGCCGGAGGCAGACTAAATTAATATGCGTCGCTGTGCATAATTTCATGACTCAACTTTGCGTTACTATTGCATCAGCAAATGACGTCAGCGCAATTACGATCGATATCTATAATGTGCTCTGTTTAATGCTATATTATCGATTTATCTATCATTGACTGTTTTCAGATTATTATACTTTTATTATATTTAATTTTTCTTTTTCCATGGCTTAATTAAAAGAATTTGCTAATAAAATTTTACTGTTCTATCTTTTATGAGCGAAGGATTTCCGTCATAGAATATTTCAGCAGAAATATTTCACAGAAATATTTCACAGAAATATCCGTCTAATTAACGTTGCTCTTAATTTGTTAAGAAACCGACAAACGTTTGTAATTAAATTCTAAATCTGATTTGTACATATTACGGAATGTTCAACATATTTGTTTCCTGCACGTATTTAATTTTCATCAGCCGTTTTTAAAATGTTGTCCAGTGATTCTAAACCTTTTCGCACTAAACATACATTTTTTTTTACTTCCGAGCAACGTATTCTATATTCTATTGCATAGTAATCGCGTAGAAAAACAAAATCGAGATTTTTACGAAAATGTTCTAATAAAAACGTAAAAACGTACGCGTCAACCGATGATCTAGCACCTAAACTAATATATGGATTTCGTTGAAAATTTTTGTAGGAACTATTTGGCAGTTTTTACACATATTTCTAGCCTTCTTTTCTTTTTGTAATACTCTGTCCTATAAATTTAAAAAAAAGAATAAAAAAATTTGTATCCTAAAAGCGAGTCTCAAAATTGCCTTTAAACTGTATAAAGAGCTCACAGATCATTTTTCTAATGGGGCGCACGGTGGGCTGAAAATCGATTGTCATAGTCTTAGGAATATTAAATTTTAAGGGTCGTGTTTGCTGGATACAGCTTTTATTTACCATTACTGTCCTCAAAATGTCAGGCGAGTTAATTTAGCATGGAACGAGATGACTTACAATTTTTTTTCGAAAAATTTGTATGGAGCTGGTTAGGAAAATTCGATTATTTCTAAAACCGCAAGAAAAATGATTATATCCCTATACAGGATCATAGTCCTAATTATTCATGATTTAGTGACATACTCTACATAACAGCCACTACTGACAATTTTTCTTTAAATTACGGAAATATTTTTTTTAAATTCCATAACGACTCCTCTTAAATCCAAAAATAAGACACACATATGTTCAGTCTCTCGTTCAAATACATATATATATATATATATATATATATATATATATATATATATATATATATATATGAGAAAGAATTTAAGACAAAATAGCGATTTAATTTCTTAATTACCCTCATTAGGGAATTATTAAAAGATTTACCGGCTAATTTCTTAACCACTAAAAACATTTACTAAATCTCGTAACTAATTACGCACTTACCGGAATAAGATATTAGTTTATAATTTTTGTTGTTCCATGGTACTAAATAATGTAAAATATAAATCAATTAGGCTCATTAGTTAATTAATACCTAGTAACATGACTTGGTGGAAAGTATTGGTAACACAGCCATAAAATAACTCTTTTTTAACGTTTTTTTTCTATAGCTTTTACATACATTTAAGTAAATGTGAGGCTTCAAATTTGTTTTTCTTATCTTTAGCATTAAAAATATAACACAAAGTACAAAAAATAATAAAAACAATTTCGAAATTTTAAAAAAATATCCGCAGAAATGACCGTTATGTGGACTATGTCAATAAATAAAAAATAATAAGTATTATATCCTTCTGTAAGGATATGACAGTTTTTCTTGCGGTTCCAGAGATAAACGGATTTTTTAACCAACTCCATACAAATTTTTCGTAAAAAAATTATGTAATCTGTTTTCGTGCTAAATTAACTCAAGTGATACCTTTGAGCATTGTCATGATAAACAAAAGTTGTCACCAGCAAAAAAAGATCCTCAAAATTTAAAATTCCATGTCTAAGAAAGTCGATTTTCAGCCCAATGGAGCGCGTCAATATATCCACATAAAACCTAGCGCTACCATTATTAGTATTTTAGAAGCCAAACAATACAAACATTTATAAAAGGCCAATAACAAAATAAAACAATAAAATTATATTGCGATGTTGTAAAAAAATATATTTATAGGCACAGTATAAAAATATTTGTATACCAGTATAAAAATAAATATCCGACTAGCCTCGACGCCTTTGATAATGCATGCGTGCCGCCGTTACGTAACTACTGTGCGCGAGTGTTGAAAGGTTGTCACATAATAGAAAAAAAATATTTTTTTATATTAAACCGTTATTCAATTTTTCATTCTTCTCCAAATATAATTCTGTTTACTATTGATCGCATTAAATTGTGGCAAATGTTAAATTATATTTATGATGAAGTAAAAGTAATCAATCAGCTGATATGGCTTCTACGTATTTCTAAAAAAACATGAAAAAACATAAAAAACATGAAAAAAACAATATACAACATTTCTATTAATATAACATTTGAGAGAAAAAAATTCTAGATATTCGTTTAGACGTAGAATTTGATCTAAAAACAACTCACTTGATGTGCAACTTAATAATTTGACGACAATTTCTCACAATTAAATGAAACTACGTGATGTAGTATTATTTCTACTTTATTTAAGTTCTTTACCACGACCTAGGTTTCGTTGTATTACAACATTGTGCTATTAGCAAAGATCAATAGCCCACCTGAAGATGTTGTAATACAACGAAACCTAAGTCGTGGTAAAGAACTTAAAGGAAGTAGAAATAACACTACATCACGTAGTTTCATTTAATTGTGAATAATGAATTTCTACAAAATTAACGCCAAGTATATTCAACAATTTCTCACAGTACATCAACCGCAATCAAAGTTAGAGCATTTTTCAACTTTTCTACAACCAATATTTGTATTAAATGAAGCTGGTTGCATTCTGGAAAGCTACTATTTCAAGTAGAATTATTATATTATCATATTAATTTTTTATTATTATATTACTAAATTCATTTTAAATATAAGAATTAGTATGACATTAAATTAAAAGCTACTATAGAGATTTCAAGAAGGAAAGGTATATACCTAAAAATTGGCTATATTTATTGCGATTTGATAAGACGTCGATACCATAATGTGATTATTTGAAATACAGCTAACACTTTTCTTTATTATATTACTTCATCAGCTTAAACGAATTTTATAAAATTTATGAATTCAAATATAATTTTATTAATTATAGTTCAATACACCGGGCGAAGATTGCGAATTCAAAATGCATAGAGCAGTTTTTCCATTATGATTTCTCATCGGACCTATGTTAAATAAAAAACCAATTTGACACTTGACAAACACAACCAAGATGTGCGTGTTAGTCGCCATTTTATTAAAAATTTATATCAAAAACGGCTTATCCTGAGAGAAAACACAAAGAAACCTTTTTTGGAAAAAGGATAATCCTACATTTTCACGTGAAACATTTTTTTTGGAAAATCGATATTTTCAGAGTTATTGCGCCATACAAGTTTTACTTTCTAATGTTTGCTAAATAAATGTTAAACGCTTAATTACAAATTGAAAACAGGTATTACTAAGGTATTGATAAAACGTAAAATTATTTACAAATTTCGAATGACATTTATTTTTCTAAAGTTAATAATTATGAAAATGAAGCTACAGAAATCGAACAGTTGAAGAGAATAATAACATTCCGACGACATTATTGTTTATAGCTGTTTCTACCGACATCGACTTCATTTCAAGTTGACAAGAATAAACTTATCCCCACTTTTCGCATTTCTGCGTTTTGTAGCTTTTACTTCAAGAGATTTTCTACTACATTGTATATTTACATTCTGATAAATTATATTAATATTAAACTACATTTTGTCGTGCAAACAACATTTTTGGACATGTTACCTATTTTATATGCGTAAAACCGTTAACAGCTTTTTGATATAATATCAAAGATTCGTTAAGTAAAAATAAAAAAATTAAAATATTATAGTGCAGTTACTCTGAAAATATTGATTTTACGTGCGAAAAGTGTTTCTAATGAAACATCATCCGTTTTACTACAAAAAAAGTCACTTGTTTTTTTTGTAATATTAGCCGCAGCCGAGATATTTACAAAAATTTGTTCAACGAGGTGGCGGCTGATGGACTTTCTTTTGCAATAATAATATCTCTATTTTCTATTTAACCCTTTGAGTACCAAAAATCTTAGTAATTTTTTTGTGGTAAAGCGGATAATTCTTTGTGCCAAAGTTAATTTTTAAGTATTCTTGAGAAAGCTAAACAAGTAACTAATCGTTACAAATTTATATGCAACAATAGTTTGTTTTTACACTTTAACGACGCTGTTTCTAGTATTTTTCGTAGATGCATTTAAATGGAACACGTCGATACAAATTTAAATGTCACATGTATACTAAATCCATTTATTTGTAGAATATTTTGCTGTCTAGATGGATATAATTATGCCAGTACTTTTAATTATGTTTTTTATATTGCGCACAAAAAGATAATTTTTTAGTTTACCAACCTACATTTGGGAAACGCGCAATGGCATTTCTGGCAGTTTTCGCATATGTTTGGAGAAGCCCGATCGCACTCGTCGATATTCTATAGGTCAATATGAGATCATTGGAAAACACAAAAAAATCCACATCACAATTTTTATGCGATTTAAGAGTTTATCATTTATTTATCTAATTTTTTTTTGGTGAAGTACGTCCTTGCTATAATAATCATAAAACACGTAACGATAAACATTCAACTTACATAAATACACTATCAGTAGTAATCATCGAATAAAGGGGAATGAGGGCCTGGGTTTTAGCAAAACAGAAGCGCAAATCCCACCGGGCAATAAAAAGATATATGGGATTATAACTAAACGTTGATTATCTACGTAAATGACTTATAACCTTCCTCAGTCCAACCGTCGACAGTGATGTGGACGAAATTAGTAACAGATAACGTCATAAAACTGACATTAAACATCTCAAACTTTATAATCCGACTTTACAACTAGTTTTATTTTATTTCTTTATTGACCTTAAATAGATAAGACAAATTGGTAAATGCGGGTTCCATATTTGATATAATTAGACACCAGTAATTATGTATAAAAACGAGTAATAGATCTTATGTTAAAATCTGGAAGGCAGTACAAATGTGATTTTTGGCAAGCCGATGTGGAAAGATTGGGCGATGGAATACGCCACTATTATTGCTTATTCCACCACGAAAGAAGACGAGGTCAAATCACAGCGACCAATCCAGAGGATATTCAGAAAGGAGGATGTAAATCATGACACACACCCCCCCCCCCCCCCCTTCTGCTCTACCTTATATATAAAACATAGTGAGACAACATTTTCATTTGTAGTTAGAACCTGGGGTCCAATTTGCAAAATAATGCTAGGAAAATTACCAAAATTCCGTTACCACAAATTTTGTTAATTATTTCAGACCCTTAGGAATTGTCGGAATTATTTTGAAATAATCCTATTAATTGACATTCTATATTCTAATGCTCCCACAGTTTTAATCACATAAAAATGAAATAATAACCCAACCTCAACGATTTAGTTGCAGAGTTATTAAATAACAACGAACCATCTACAGTCAGCAATTATACCTGCAAATCGCATATCATTTCTTTCCCCCGCCCTTTCAACGTGTGGAGGAAAAATTAATATTAATAGTGAAAACGGTTAAGAAGTGAAAGTATTTAGGGAAAAATAGGTATTCTGATTATTTCTGTAAACTATGATATTTATTCATTCCATAATTTCGGTCTGTTATAGAGTTGCTTTCTAAGTAAACAGATCTAGTGCAAGTGAGCATTAATCATAGCTATTGTGAAGCAGGGTATAACAGTGCATAGTGTAAAAGAGTATATCGTTTATAGAAGTGTGTAATATATAATATTATCTTTTTTTTGTTAACACAGAACCTAATGGCTGCCATAAATACGAAACTATGCTCGGTGAGAGGGGCAAAACATTTACTGTCATTGATAATTATTTTAAATTTCGGTTCCATAAGTCATTAGCTCAAAATGTACAACATTGGGCCTCCATCCATAACACTAATAAACATTTCTTAAAGATTGACGAACGGGGGAATGTTATGCCTTCGTCTATTTTTGAGCGCCAGAACCATGAAAACAAACATTCATTAGAAAGACAAACAATAAACAATAGTGGAAAAAGAAAAGATTTAGATAACATAACCGCAAGACAGTCTAAAATAATCCATACAGAATTATATGACGTCATTTTAATACGAAAAAAACACACACATTGGACATTGCAGACTAATGAATTTTCCATGTCTTCCAAAAACTTTTGACGATTTTCAGGATGCACTTAATCTATGCCAATAGAAAGAAAAATGTTTACTTGTCTATGATGCAGTAAACAACGTTGTATATATTGCTACCAAAACTAGTTTAGAAATATTATGTTCTGTTACTAATATCTCTGCCGATGGAACGTTTTACAATTGTCCAAAGTCATTTCAACAAATATTTATAACCCACCGATACTATAATAATATTTATATTCCTTCAGTTTTCGCTCTTTTACCGAATAATTCAGAGTCATCTTATTCTAAAATATTTAATTATCTCGTCAGTAAATGTCAGGAATTAGACCTGAATTTTTCACTAAAAGTAATTCAACTTAATTTTAAATATACTATTCACTTGGGGATTAAAAATGCTTTACCTAATACGAAAGTTGGCGGATGCCGCTTCCGTTTCGAACAAATTTGGTGGAGAAAAATTCAGCAACTTGGGTTAAACACCGTTTACAGCGTTCACGGATATCAATTAAGTAATTATTTTAAACGTTTCTCCAAGTTACTGTTTTTTTCCAACCGATAAAATTAGCGACTATTTTTCCTTCGATTCCATATCTAGTATATCTGATAATTTAAAAAGTTCCGAAGTTTGTAACTACTTATTAGAAAACATTTATATCTGAAGTTTCTAAATTTCCACCAGATAAATGAGCCAAATTTTTTTCTTCTACTTCTCGAACAGCAAACAATTGTGAATACAAAACTAAATAATAATTTGATACCTCCTATCCAAATTTATTTAATTTTTTAAATACACTTCTTGATATACAATTAGACATTTACTTAAACTTTTGTAGTTCAGGAAAGAAAAGTAAAGTTTCTTTAAAAAAGAACAATTTTAAATGAAAAAAATGGTTCTTTGGTCAAGAATTGATAGGTACGAATCTTTACGGGAGATGTAATTGAAATTCCAACCAATTGACTTAAAAAAGAAACAACATAAATTTAATCAATTATAATAGTTATTAATATTATTTTTATACAATACTTCGTTAATGATGTAAATATTCCCTCCATTTCCACCCGGGTTGTTACAGGGACCCTCCAGGGACCCATAACATCCCCCCTCATACAAAAATAGGAACCTTTGAAACTTCCCAAATAGATCCCATTACTACCACCCAGTGCTTCCGCCCAACAAGATTAAGGGCCGTCCCCATTCAATGAGCTATTTAGCACCACCATTTTTCAAGGATGAATTTTGCGAACGCTCTAAACGCCTCAACGATCGTCCCACTACGTTCCAGGAAATCACATGACTCTACTCGACTGATATGTTGACGCATGCTCTCTATCAAACTTTACTCACATCGTCGTGCTCACTGCAATGGAACAAAACGTGATTCAGGTCCTTTGTTTCAAAACCGCAGGAATATGCCGGGCCGCCCCTCAAAGCAAATCTAAACATGTTGGCTTGGAAAACGCCATACCGCGTTAGAAAATGTGAAGTATAATAATCAATTTTGAGTCAGGTTTTATACAACCACTTAGATACATCGGGCAAAAACAATCTTGTGGCCTCACCTTCAAAATACGGGGGGCCCACCTAGACTGTCAAAAACACAGACGATCTCTAAAATACGTCTCTTTCTATCAATAAGGTGTTCATCTGCTAAGAACTCAAAAATAACGAGCCAGCACTCACAAATTCCTATCATGTGCCAAAACAAAGTTAGCGCCTCGTTCTGCGGTCACGAGATCAGCAGGCAGAAATCCCGCCAAAACGGGCAAAGCATCCGTCGAGCAAGAGTACAGCTCTTTGGTAAGAGTCATAAGCGGCGCGCGCTGCGACCTCTGTACAACCCTCTTAACTTGCTGGGCCCCAACGTACCACGAAGCCCTTATCAATGGTGCATAGATCAATAAACCCATATACTCAATATACATAAGGTCGAGGTATTCAGTCCCCAGCCAGCTTGCACAAACCGGGCTATAGCATGGACGGCCACCCTGGCCCCTTGCACCGCGCCTGCAGTAAAAAGCTCCGCTTCGAATTGAGGACTACGCCCAAGTATGTGACCTGGTCCCGTACACTGATTCTAGATCAGACGATAACCACAGTTAGCTCCTTGGCCAGCATGCCCTTAAAGAGAACTTCGGTGGGGCAAAGCCTCATACTTCGGTGGGGCAAAGCTAAGCTTGTTTTTAGTGCTCCAATCGTGTACCTGACGAGAGAGTCTGCCACCCGATTTTCTATCTCTCTCTATATACGGTTCACTCTACTGATCATAAGCAAAGTATCATCCGCATATGCGATGGTCCCGTATCCCTGAAGGGGTATCGCAAGAATATCATCAAATATGATATTCCACTAAATAAGACCGAGAATCGAACTTTGCAGGCAGTCTCTGGTTAACGTTTTCCTAACTTCTACACTTTTGCAAAAATAGTTCACTATTACAAGAGTAATCCCTAATCAATCGGCGGAGGTCGTCTGCCACTCCCCGGGTTTCATATGCGGACAATATGGCTGGCCACCAGGCATTATCAAAGGCGCCAGTGACATACAAAAATTTCGAGTGCCTATTTCTCTGGACACGCGTCTACTCAAGACAACGTGGTGGATATCTCATCCGAAGTGGACAACCCGCTCTAAAAACCGAACTGTTTAGAAGGTTCCGGAGGGTGAGAAAATTTTGCCGACAAACGCGGCGCAATAGCCCGTTCAAGCAGCTTCCCGAAGGCAAAAAGTAGAATAATGAGCCTGTAGAATTTTGCATTGCTAGGTGATTTCCCCATTACTCTTTGGGGTGACTGTTAGCCTCTTCAGATTGTGGGAAAATGACCCCCGCGTAGGCAGCGGTTGAAGACAGCAAACATCTCTGGCGTGGCCCTAACCGACCTAATAATTTTGTTGTAAATACGATTTATACCTGAACCCTTATTTGGGTTTAGATTTTTCACAATATCGTCTAGCTCTAAATGACGTAAGTCCTTGATCAAGACTATTAGCTGAGAGGGTGCTCGCTGTATTTCTAATGCTCCGCTTCGCAACAGTGTCAAGGTCAGGGTTTTAATCAAGGAACAGTAATGGCAAATGTCAGTCCAAAACCTCGCGAATATTTTCGGTGTAGCTTCCATCTGTTTTTTAAGGCGCCATAGACAAGGAGTTTTAAGGGGATCCATACACTTCTGTACACAGCTCCCTGATATCCGAATTACCTATGCGAATCATGAAATCATGGAAATGGGAGCGCCTAGCTCTCTTTATCTCTCTCTCTCTCTCTCTCTTAAAGTTACACCGGGCATCTACTAAAGCCACCTAGAAAGCCTCAACTACATCCCAAGCCGTTTCGTGATTCTCAGCGCGCTGCTTTAATACGACTTTTATGCGAACATTTCTACGCAGGGCATCAAGCCTGAAGTTCCACCAGGGATTCTTTTCCGTTGGACCTAGACTGATCCTATCCAAACCCCCAACAGCGCTGATTATCTAGCATTTTCAAGAAATGGTGATAAATTCTGTTTAGCATACCGTTTTATGTCAGTTTCACGTTTTTACATTTAGTTCTTACTACCCTATTATTTCTATTCCCCTCTTTCTCAGTCCATAAAACTTTTAGGGAAGTGTATCTTAAGTAGTGGGGGAAATGTATTTTATGTAGTGCAAGTAAACTGACCATCGAAAGAAATAAGAACTCAAAACAACTCAGTACTGAACTCGGATTTTTATAGGTCGTATTTCAGATATCGGACGGAACTCAGTAGTATCCGTGTTCCCCGACCTCTGTTATATTTTTTATTGCTGCTCTGCCTTGATGAATTATATCGTAATGATATACCTATAATTTTCCTCCAAGTATGATTTCGTTTAGCACAAAAATTATTTTAGGAATCGGACAAATGATTCCAGAGATTAGCGTAAATAAACAAACAAATAAATAAACTTAAGCCTGAAAACAGAGCATCTGTTTTTACGAATCATAGCGTGATGATATATAACTTGTAAACATTCTCAAATTATTATTGGCTTTCTAACATGAAAAGAATTTTTGATATCTGATAGTTCCAGAGAATAACGAGAACAAAAAAGCAAACAAACTTTTCTGCTTTATACATTAGCATAGATTATGAATGACGATTTTACTTCAATTTTATATAATTATTATGCCCAACACTGTTTACTGTCTGATTTTTTTCAAAATCTGGTATTGTTAACTTGCCCATCGCAACGACTGAATAAATAATTGTCCCCTTCCATTGTTAAATCAAACTATTGCACGTGAAATAGAATCCGCTGTTATTCAAGAGTCACGAAACCGTGTTTTTATCGTTTAATTCGATAAATATTTAATTAGACATCTATTATCATAAATTTGCCACACGAAAATCTAATTTTAATCCTCTGCGGTGTTGAAAATCTCGCTACAAGCAAATAGTTGACTGGGCAAGGTCGATGAGTACACGCCAATTGATGCAAACGATAAGATAATACAAGTTTAACACAATCTGCCAACGGCTTCCGCAGAGATTGAAATATTCCACATTACCGCTTCCATATCTTACCCTTCTAAGCTGTTCTCTAATCTGCTATCACGAAAATGCGCAAATTTACCTATTGATACAGTATACTTATGGAAATTTAGTAAACCAACAATAACATCAACATGAAAACCAGTCGTATTTGAACTAGCACGCTGAATCTTCCTTAATTAAAAATCCTTAAAGCAAATCACCAATTTATTGAAATATGATCGATTTTTTTAAATTTTTAATCAAAATTATCATTCTGTACGTGATAGGTAAGAAAATAGCTCTGGTGTTACAGTTTGTAATACTAGTTATTTATCCATAAAACCTCCTACAGTTATATTTTTTCTAACTTAAAAATCCTGTTACGCAAGACAACAGGACATTTCTAATTTATCATATTCGCTGGTCTAGAAGCTGCGGGTTTTATATAGATATTTTTACTCGTCTTAAAATCTGATAGAAAAAGATTTTGGAATTAGCTTTAGTTTAATACCGGGTCATAATCTTACTAAAATGATTTTGTCATAGAAGCTTATGTATTTATCACATTTTACAATTACAATAACGCTTTTTGTTAGTTAACCTTTTCTGTAATAATTTCATAAATAAACATTCATAAATAAAACTCTTCTGTAGCCAATTTCGCCAATTTTGTTATTTGCATATTATTGTGTTTATCACATGGATAAAATACAGTTTTTGGCCTTTTGTTTAGTGAAATGAAAAAATCTACTTCAGGTCGGCCATATCGTTTCTGTAATCGAAGTTACTAATGTCAATGAGAAACACTTTAAACACTACCGAAACGAAGTGATTATGAAAATTGCAGAATAAATGTTGATTATATAAAATGCGATGGAAAAGGTTTTAATGTGAAAGAAAACAGTGATGTTTACATTGAGCAAAATATAGTAACCATCGAATATAAAGAGGTTGTGTTACGACTGAACATGACATTAGTTTTTTGAAGAACTAAACACTATCGTTTTATGAATTATTAAAATGCCTTTACACAACACCATGGTTAGTCATTATCAATCATATTGATCGATTACCATATGTGTGTTATGCAGATTCCACACGAAGAAATGACAGAAGAGTAACGAAAAGTATATTAATTTTTTCCCTAATAACATCTTAAACTATCCATATTCATTCATCTTTTTAGGGTTCCTTAAGTCGAAAGGAAAAACATATGCCTCGTAGGATCACTCAAGTATGTTTGACTTAAAAAGTCAACATTTGGAATGAGAAGTTTATTGACCCGCATATTTCGAAGTAGTAAGAATGTAAAAACATTTGTATGACAATTTTGGCGCAGCAAATTTTCAATAAAAAAATTTTGGCTTTCCGTCAAAATTGTTCATTTCGGAATTATATTTCAAGTGGTTGTCAAAAATGTCCATACAGCATTTTACCTCCAAAACTTTTGTAGCTAAATATTTTAAAAATGGTGTTACCAAATATTTATCCAAAATTTACTGGAAAACGACAACGATGATTAGTTCGATAGATTCTCATAGTGTTTGAAATATTAACGATGGATTTCAGCATAATACAGATAAACTTGGTAATATATTTATATGGTGAAAAATAATATTATTATTTATAAATAGTTTAATGACAACACTATGTGCCCTTATATATTATCATAATGTTTACCCTAGCAGTGAGAGTACTACTCGTTCTTTGCAAGTTTTTCAACTCCACCTTAATTCCTTACCATCCTAAAAAGCCATTTTCATAAAGGTTGAATCCCAACTTATACAGAATACCAATGTATGGTAACAGACTAAAATTAAGCATATTACAACAGGTAAGTATAAGATAACTAGAAACTTAACGGGGCATCAATGATAAATATGTCCATCTGGTGAAATGTGTAAGAAGCTCTGAAAGTCCCCAATAGTGTCCGGTATATACCATCAAGAACTTTCACAGTGTTAGTGACTATCCCTACTCAATAAGCCCTTTACTATCTCAATTTCTTCCAACAATGCATTTTGCGAACGCGCTAAATGGGTCGAAAATCGATCCACTCCAAACCGGATCACGGTGACTAAAAATACCACATCCTAAAAATTAGCGTGATTCACTTCTACTATTTTGATGCCTGCTCTCTATCAAAACTCTACGCACTAAATAACACGTGATTCACGTCCCCTGTCTCGATACTCAGTAACACGTCGGGCGTTGTAATAATTCTCTAAACCCAAGTATCAACGCAGAGCAATGTAAACTCGTACGAAAGGCAACACACCCAGAACTGTGAAATATAATGATCGCTACTGAGCCAGGTCTTATTCAATTACTCAGATACATTGCTAAAGTATCAATAGTGGCGTCAGAAATAAATAAAAAAGGAGACCAGCGAAAATATACCTGGCATTACAAAAATATGTTTTTTTTAACTAGTACTTTTAAGAATATAAAAAAACAAACGATTAAAAGATTGATAATCCGAAAAGAAATAAAAAATAAAATGCAATTCGTAACCGCAAGACAAAATAAAAAAAAAACTATCGTCATTAACGGGCATACACTTGATTATTTTTTTTCATCCAAGGCCAAATCTATCACAAAATGGAAAAATTACTACCGCTACCCAACGAAGACTATAAATGTATGCAAGTGTATTTCATCGAAAATGAAGAAATAGAAACTAATCAACGATGTGCAAACATCAGTGGATTGAGACGAGAAATAATCCAAGTACAGAGGATCTTACACAAATACAATCAACTTATTCACATATTGAAAACAGCACTAGACCGAAAGATGTCTGATTCTAAAATTATATTTCAGCCGACCACCTGGAAAACATAACATCGATTTAATGCAGCCCAGATAGAGGAATCTGTCATCGTAATTGTGTACAATGAAAACACAAGCCGCGATAAAATTATACAACGAAGAAGAGAAGGACCAAAACGCAATTCAGAGACACACCGTTTATATGATGCCCTCCAATATCAATTAATATTTGCGCACGGAGAGGACGGATATCATTTTAATGTGAAACAAATCCAACCTAAAACAGGCGTAGAAACAAACAAAAAAGTCACTTCCAAGGAATTCTATGCTTACCGCTTAATGATCAGAGACAATAAAGACTTATTCGCCATAATAGTAACGACTTGTAACCCATCGAATCCACAGCCCATCGAATACATCGAAACAGCTATGGGACTCCTTCAAAGAGAGTATGAGTAATGATATACTGTACCAAATCCGACAAGCTCGTCCAGAACTGGCCATCAAGTTCAACGACGACATCTTCAATGAAACACTCATTCGCCTAGAATATAAATGTTTAGCAATAAAATAGACCTTAGTATAGCTTGGGATTCCAGCTTCACGACAGGATGCTTTCAGTGTGCTAAACTTTGAAATTACAAAAAAAAAGCTACAACATCAACGAACTACTTCAATACATTACTCACAACAAACCACACAACAAATCAAAGATTATTGTGGACCGGATCAACAACAATACTGGCGGAATTATTTACTTGGACGCACAGGGTGGCACCGGGAAAACGTTTCTAATAAATCTATTGCTGGCAGAAATACGTACTAAACAACACATCGCACTTGTACTGGCATCATCTGGCATTGCCACCACATTTATGGAAGGAGGACAAACTGCCCATTCTGCTCTACAACTACCGTTGAACATAGCCGAAGAATAATTATCAGTATGTAAAACCTCAAGAGTACCTGGACGGGATGAACTTCTAAAACAAGCTAACATGGATTGCGAAGGGATAATATTAATTGAATATAAAGGAAAAGACACAGAAGCTCGGTTTCAAATAACTAATTCATCCACCCTATAATCCCGAACTTGCTCCCACCGCTTTTACTTGTTCCCAAACTTAAAAAAGAGCTCCGAGGAAGAAAATTTAAAGACGATAGTGAGATAAAGGAGGCAATTTCAGCTCATTTTCAGGACAAAGGCATAAAATATTTTTGATGGTTTTCAAGATCTAATAAATCTATTGACCTTAAGTAAGATTATTGTTTTAAAAGGAAAATAGTTTCATTATTTTATTTAGCTTGCAACCCTTCTATTCCGCGGACTTCTTGACCTCCCCTCGTACATTGACGCTCGTTCTGTATTGTCGAAATTAAAGTATTTTTCGTTCTTTTCAGTTTTACAGGATTTTTCTCAAGAACCCTAGTTGATTTATATATTAAATCTATATATGGAAAACATAGCGGGATACAAACTGCCCTCTATTAATCTTGCTGGTTTAAAAAATTTGGTACAAATAGCAATTTACTCATTATAATGAAAAATAAATTTTCATAAGAAAATTTTTTTTTGTAAAGGGCTTATTTTTTTAACTCTGTATGTACACACTGCATTTTTATTCTTGCAAAACATTTATAAATAGAGATTTCTATTAAAGTGTTTACACAACATCCGTCATGCACAACCAGCAGTCTACCTCGCTTTCTGATATGGCGGCCTGTCTCTGTGCTGGTTGAGCACGAGAGATGATGCGTAAATCGTTTTAGGTTTATATTTATTTATTTCAAATTAAACAAAAATATTGTTTAACATAATTTGTTTAAACACTATTAGTTTAATAATAAGTTAATTAAGACAGGCCGTTGATAAAACTCACACAAAAACGTAGATATTTATTCGGTCATCAGCTAGTGATAGTGTGGTCCTTGTGAGATATGAATGTTTAATTCAAATAAAGTCGTCCTACTAAACTTTTTCGTATTTGAATTATAAACAGCAACAAGGACGTTCGATTCGCGAATATCGACAATATATTGAATGATATATGATTTCGTTCACATACGACTGTATGTTTGTCACAACCTCACGATTTCTACCATTTCAGGTCTACATGCATGAAAATTGCTAGTTAATTGTTTATAAGAAGACCACAATCAATATGCAATATACTGATTTGTTTTAAGTATCTCCTACATTCTAAAATCAATCCGAAAGCAAAGTCTGACGCGCCCATTCTCAGTCCTTGCCTTTGTGATATAGACTCCGCCTCCTCATAGAAAAGTTGGAACGCGTCAGGAGTGCGAATGCGGGTAAAGACTCTTATCATGTCGCCTTGTTGTTCGCTTGGCTGTCGCCTTGTTGTTCGAATATAGACTTTCGGTTGATTTAAGAAAATGACAATATTTTCATAGGACTAAGAAAAGAGTATGCTGTGGTTATTACTGTCTTTCATGGTAATTAATATAGGTTCATGTCAGAATCATTAATATAAATATAGCCGTTTCTGAGATTAATCCCAGTAAAGAGGTAGATAACAATTTAAAAACTCAGTTATTTATGCTATAAATATGCAAATTACATTTGGTATTAATTTTTACCTTAAAATCAAACACAGACATTTCTGTTTTATTTATATTTAAATTTAATAATATACACTGTTCGTAAACACATGTAAACGCCCTTCTAGCTTTCCGGCATTTTTAACTACTCGATTAACTCACTAATTTATTTCTCTATGATTTCAGCCTCTATCGTGGGATTCGCGCTGCTCGTCGGCAACTGCATTACTCCCTACATCATGGATAGATATGGCAGACAAAAAGCACACATGGCCACCACTATCCCCATAACAATCGGCTGGTTCTTAATTATCTATTCAAGAAGCGTCACCAGCATTATAATTGCGAGGTTCCTTCAGGGAATATCTATGGGTATGCAAGCTCCTCTAGCTTCAGTAGCGATTGGAGAATATACGAGTCCCAAAAATCGTGGACTGTTCCTTTCGATGATAACGGTCGCTTTAGCAGTTGGAATATTGACCAGCCATTCTTTAGGTATATTCCTTACGTGGCAATGGATCGCATTAATTTGCTCGGTGGTGCCCATTATCGCACTTATAATAACCATATGCTCGCCGGAGACGCCAAACTGGTTAATCTCGAAGAATAGATTTGAAGATGGGAAAAAATCATTTTATTGGCTACGGGGTCGTGATGACGTTTTGGAATTAGATGAAATAGAAGTACTCATAAACGTGCAAATGATGGAAAACAAGTTAAAGGAGAAGTCAAAACTGGAAGATGAGAAGAGCCCAGGTATAATGCACACGCTAAAGAAGCCAGAATTTTATAAACCTATCATCATCATGCTTCATCTATACGTCATGTTTCAATTCGCTGGAACCAACGTTCTAGCTAGTTATACTATAGATATCCTTAATGCAATGATTGGAAAAGAGGCCAACGTTTACCTCATAATGTTCCTTATAGATATTTTAAGATTGGGAACTGCAACGGCTGCTTGCGTCTTCATGAAAAAATTTAAAAGACGTAAAGTCCTGTACTTCGGCGGTACACTTGTCTTGATGTCTTTATTAAGTATGTCAGCCTATTTGTTCTTGAAGACCAAAAAATATATCGACGGTTCAGCTACCTGGATACCGACAGCCCTCATCTTATTATATATAATTTCTTTATCCAGCGGTGTTACTCAGATGCCGTTCACTCTAGCTGGAGAAATATTCCCCGTAGCTTATAAAAGTCTCGGTGGAGGGATCAGCGTCTTAGCTCTATCTTCTATGTTCTTCGTTGCAGTTAAAACGGCACCGCTGCTGTTTGAGGCTATTGGTATTCATGGAACATTCGTTATGTATTCTGGAATATTAATCTACATACTGACGTATCTATATTTTGTTTTGCCGGAAACAAAGGACAAGACTTTGCAAGAGATTGAAGACGGTTTCAAGGGTATTAAGGATAGACCTCTAAATCCTTTAGATCTGAATGATTTTAAATCCCTTCAGTCATTACATTCAATTCAAGCTTATCACAATGCGAGAAGATGTAGCAATCCTGTATGCTACTAAAATATGTATTTTAGTATTACGCGATTGTGTAAAGAATGCTGTCTGCATATTCTAGCGTGCACATGTATGCACAGAAGTTAAAATGATTTGGGGGTTAAATAAATGTTAACAGTGATTTTCTCCAAGACTTACTTAGATTCGACGTCCTTATTTATTTTCGTTAGCTTTCCTGTCTTCCTGAAAGACGTGAATATTTAGCATAGAAATACAATAAAAGTACCGGCTTGTATACAGAAAGTAAATACTTAATGTATTAAGCGAATAAATAACCACAATGTAAAACACAATCCAGCCGTTATTTAAAATAAACTGATTATTTAAATGGCTTTATTCGTTATTTTTTATGTTTCAAGTTTCTGTAATTATATATTAATTAATAAATGAACAAAAATATACAACACCAAAATATTCACACAATGTTTACACTTCATACAGGCACCACTTTCACACAAGAGAATTTAATCAAATTTATGTTAGTGTTAAAATTTTCATGTTAAAATTTATTTAGGGATTTGGTTTTTTTTTCAGAAGAAAACAGTTTTGTAAATAAGAAATCAAATATTAAAATTGTTAAAATGTACATATAATTAAAACTTTTATTTATTTAATTATAGAATAAATTAATTCAATTATGTCCTTTTCTAATATTTTATTTTTCCCTTCTATATTTTCACGTCAGACAAAAATGAGGTAAGTAGCAATGTAAGAGCATTAGGGTCATTATACATTTCTATCACTACAAATATTAGATATATTACACATAGCGCAATGCAATATTTTTTATCGGTCTGTTTTGAATTATACCTTTATGATATTAAGTCATTTTGAGAAATCTTTAGATCGAATTTATATTCATTATCAATCAATTAAACAATTATGTTAACATTGATCATTTTAATGATGACATCTATGTCAAATAAAAAAAATTATTTATTTAAAGATACAAATTATACTGTTGCGATTTCACCGCTGTGTATAATAGATGTTGCAATAATAATTGACTAACAAATGGTGAAGAAATCATGAAATACCTTATTAAATATTTACCTTTGTTTATTCATTATAAAAATTTAATAAGACATAAAATGGCCAGCAATGTTCCCTTTGTCAATTTATACTATGATTTCTTCGATCGTATTATAAAATTACGTTATTGTGACAAAATTGTATTTACCTATTTCTATGTTTTTCTAATTTATGTTCCGCTAAAGATTTTTCTTTATAATTAATCATTAGAGCCAATCTTAAAATGTTTGAAGGTTAAATCTATAAATTAGACCTCAAATTTGGTAAAGATTTTATTAATCTATATGACCCAAACAAGTCGCAAACAAACATGTGCAAACCTGCTCGCCGATGAACTTAATTTTTTGACGCAGTTTCAACGCCTGTATTTTTTTCAAAATAATTATTACGGAAATGGGAGACACATTTCAAGACAGATTAGAATAAATTACCTTATACGCATACAAATGGAAACCTCAACCCTGTTCATTTGCTTTCAATCTTCGAAGGTGATGTTTATATATAACGGTATCTTAAATTGTCATGTTAATATAAGCCTGATGTATATATATATATATATATGTTACTGCAAAAACCCGAACAACGGCAAATCGTAAAATTTTCCAACCAAACCTAATATTTACTAGTAAAGGTAAAACATGGAAATATTATAAAATTGTTGTTTACTTTGTACTTTTATCAACATTCATTGGTAAATCTTAAGTTTTTTCTTAGAGATACACCAAATGTTCAAAAACGTTCACGTGGATACTTCCACGATACGTTATCGTACTCGCAGACGTGCGGTCCCTCCTCTCCCAGTCTCAGAACACTTTGTGAGTTTCTCGACTTTTTTTATTCACTTTATATCTAAATTTAAAATAGTACCCACATATATATACTGTATTTCGCTCCAATATCTGTGTTTTTGCTGTTAGAATATATTTCAAATTAAAATTAGTGAAAAATAGATTTGATAAACCAATCAACAATTTAGTGACTAGCAAGAAAGACGGTAACTTTATCTAGATAAAGAACAATACGCGAAATGTTTACAGGAAATAAAAAACTATTAACAATATTAAAACAACAAGCAATTCGTTACAAGTCGTTACAAGCGTTACGATATTTGAAATATAGGCGGCGAGGAACAACTCGTTACATTACCGAGGAAGGAAAAGGGAAAACCTCAAGAGAAATAAATGTTCCTCCCACGTTTTTAAAAATGGTTATTACAACTTCAGAAATTTACCATTCATTTACAATTTCAGAAATTTATCATTCGTTCACAACTTCATTAACTTGTCATTCATTTACAACTTCAGAAATTTATCATTCATTTACAATTTCAGAAATTAATCATTTTTAATTTATTATATTTACATCTATAAACGGAAATAAAAAGTCAGAAAAATATATAAATAAAATATAGAATTGGCAATATATATGAAACTATTTAAACAAAAAAACGAATTAGTGATACAAAAGCATGATGAATACCATGTTACCGAAAACAGGATTCAAAAGAATAAGAAAGTATTATATTACTGAACGTGAGATATAAAAGGTTAAGGAAGATAATATTGCTAAGCAAGTAATATAAATAAATAAAATAAAACTTTTGTGGTTATATATAGCATACTTTACAACATTTCGACATTTTACCATTACTAGGTATTTGGGAAATTATACGTTTGATCGGAAAACTTTAGGAATTACTATTTTCCGTGACCTTACGGTAACATATATATGTACATACTAAAATTAACCTTAATACTATACTAAATTTTTTTTATACTTTAAATATTAAACTAATTTAATTCCCGAATTAAATCAAATTAGTAGAATATTTTATAAGGAATTGTACGTGTAAGACATTATAAATATTCTAAAATTAATACAAACCATAGTTTTGCCATCTATACGCAGATTTTTGTAACTTTAATACGTGATCTCGCCACGTAAAATAATGAATGTATAATGTACATTATTTACAATAGATGACACAAGAGGCAAGGAAAGAACAAATTTTCAATTAATTAAAACAGGGTTTGCAAAGCGTCCTTTGTTCTTTGTTATATATATATATATATATATATATATATATATATATATATATGCTTACATTAAATGTAACCATTATTTTGAACATAATTAATGCATTTATAATTCGTTCTTATTAACAGATGGTGCCATCTGTGGACGGTGCTATTAACAGTAATATATTTTAAAAGTTTAAATGTCAACAATAATGTTGCCACCATGAAAAATATTATTGGTCCTTGCGCTTATTATTAGTACGAAAACAGTTTTGCTGAAATATTGCATATTAGCTTTTATGTCTTGGACTTTCAATCAAGACGTCAAAAATTATTTTACGCCCAATAAGACTATTGTAACATACCTCTTTAAAAAAAAACTTAGAAAGAAACTTTTTTATTACTTGTTAAAAACATCGAGTTTTATCCAATATAAATTATACTATTTCTATAGTTAAAACATATTACTATCTATATATTAATTTGAGTTTTAAACTGCATCTATATTGAATATCATGTAAATCTATCGAGCCGCTTAAATATACTTTAAGAAAAAAAAATCCTTATCGCATTTATAATATTGACAGAATATTATATTAATAGGATAATTATATTCCAATATACATATGCACATTTATTTTACTTCTAATAATATTTCTATTATATAATTTTTATTTCGTAGAGTAATCATTTTGAATTAATTAAAAAACTAATATAAAAGTATTTTTTAATAATGATTGAATTAATTAATATGTTATCATTGAAAGGAAATTTAACGACTGGGGTCAATATCATTTCTAATACCGTACAATTTTTAGTGCTAATATAATTGAGTGTTATTATCATTGATAAAACTAAATACGTAATGTATGTTCTTACACATATAATATAAGTATAGATAACTTCAATAAAAGCTACATTGACTTCGATAAAAGGAAAACAAAATTGCCCGAACGTGTAGTAGATGGCACTTTGAAATGTCAAAGACGACGGACGATGCTGTAGCAAAAAGAACAAACCGGATTTTAACGCGAGTTGTGTGGGCACAAAGCAAGAACTAATCAGTCAGTCTGAATTGAAGTGTTCGGCTGGTAGTTAGTATTTATCGTGAGGGTTAACATCGTGTTTTTTATATTGCATTTGTATATAATATATACAAAAAGTAGTTTTATTTAAAATATAAGAGAATAATAATTTTTTTATTACAATAATTCATGTTCACCGTGTGATATAATAAAAGTGATTGTTATAATACAAAAAATTCATGTTTTTTCCGCAAGTGTTTTATGTTTGTTAAGGTGCGAGTTAACTTTATACGAATAATACGTGTTTAATACAAAGAAAATCATGGCAGATCCTTCAAAATTGACCGAAGAGGAGAAATTAGAAATCCAGGAACAATTTACCCAGGTTTGTTTTGTATTGTATATCGAGCCGAACTTCATATTAGCCGCATGATGTTTACGTCGCCCAGTTTGCTTTGTGTACATGTATTACCATACCCTTGTACTTTAGCTTTGTTTTGCCTTAAGTGGACTGATTTATGATTGCTTACATGGCTCTTATTATATAATTTAAATAAATATTTACAATTTTAAATAAGTATCAACCGTCAGATACAAAAATAAGTTTTCATATCAGATCTCTTACCAATTAGTGTAATGCAATCTTATATCCTGCATGTAAAATGTTATTTTAAACGATTGGTATAAATTATTTTTCAAGGTAAATTAAAAGTGTAATTAAAAATGACAGTAAATATCCATCCGTTTCGTCCCATTCAAACAGAGATGTGTACATACTTGTCGATACAGCGTTTTATCCAGTTCAAAATTTACATGTCGTAAAATAATTTCGAATATCGATAGCTTTTTTTAAATCTAACAGACTCTTTTTATATAATTTATATTCGCAAATAACATGCTACATTAACCGTTTTGATAAAACTGAGCCCTCGACATTTTTCGGCGATATCAGTGCGATGTATGTTATAAGCTCGTATACCAAAGCCTATCAAATAAAAATGTTTCCGATTAAAACAAAGGGCCCAAAAATAAAATTTTTCAAATTTCAAATGTGAATATAGAATATAACTCTTCACAATTTTGTTCTGTTCCCGGTACGGACTGACTGGGTGGATGAAACAGCCCTTTTGTATTATATGAACGAATATACGTTAATAGCGAAATTATAATTATTTTTATGATTATCAACTACGATTACTGCAACAAATAAAAATATATATAATAGACATAAAAACACGTCCTTGTGTTCAAATCTCTTCAGAATTTTTTGGGGGAAACGTGAAAGAAAAAGGAAATTCCTATCTAAAACTACTTTGTAAAACATATTTTATATAAAAATATTGCCACCTCGTCAACGGTATACGTACGTGTGTATATTTAATAACCTTACGCGTAAAAAATATTTTAAATGAATATATACATGGGACCTCGAATATTAATCTTGAAAAAAACAACTTGAATAAAACGCATCACTAGGGCTCGTTACGCGAAAATATGGTACGCATAACGTGTTTGTACGGTACACAAATAATGTTGCACCGCTTTATGGCAAATATTTTGCAATAATTGTAATGTTAGACGGCATATATGGTACTCGGTTTGCCTTTAGATGCCATGTATTGCGAACTTGCATACGCCATAGGTTCTTGCGGCGTATGTATTACGTATAACGTAAATATGACTACATGTTTATATGTATATGTATGTGATTTGAATTCGTGGAGGTCGCTACCTTGGCGTTTATAATGAAATTCTTGTCTTGTACTCAGCCGGTCGCGCGTTGCCTAAGATGACATATGGTACGAGAATCAATCTCTGTCGCGCGTGTTCAAACATCTCGAACATCACTAATTGCGGCACCGCATTTCGTAATAATAACTAACATTTTAGCGTTATTTATTGTTTGCCTTATGCATGTAATTAAAACTTTGACAGTCTTCATTGCCCTTTATTATTTACGGAAAACAACCCCGCAGAAAGGGTTAAATTTTATTACATTATTTACTGTCAAGATTTTATTTTCTTCCCAAACAGAATACGTGTAAGAAGAGTAGTTTTCTATATAATATATATATATATATATATATATATATATATATATATATATATATATATATATATATATATATATATATATATATATATATATATATATATGTATATGTATATGTATATGTATATGTATATGTATATATATATATATATGTATATATATATATATATATATATATATATATATGTATATATGTATATATATATATATATGTATATGTATATATATATATATATATGTATATGTATATATATATGTATATGTATATATATATATATGTATATATATATATATATATGTATATATATATATATATGCATATGTATATATGTATATATATCATAATGGCGAATTTTTCCTATAGTTATTCCATGAATTTTTTAATACAATATGTATTTCAGTTTTTGTTAAAGATTCTTTTCAAAATATTTCATATTTTTACAATCATCTAATGCAAAGTTTCATACGTCTGTTCGCATTATACAAATATCATAATCTGAAATAAGTTTTCAAATTTTTTTGGCGAAACATGGTATACTGGGAGTATACCAACTGCATAACCAACTCTTCTTTTCTGCCATTTTTTTCTGCCATAACCAACAAAAGTTACAATTACATGTTTACAGTTTAAAAAAATACTAATAATGTGGATAATGTAACCTATATAAGACAAGTACTAAATATAAAATATATGTCAACATACACATGCAATTTACTAATCATGACATAATTCAACTAAGAACTCTTGTGCCATGTATGGTAACTCACCTATTTCCCACAAGAAATCTTCAACATCGAACTTGTTCTTACCATTCATGATCAGACTGTGAAACATGCTTGAAATTTTTAAAGCACCTTAAATAACTAATTCTTCCAATCATTTCCTGCATCATTTAGTGATATTTATGTAATATATCAATTTTCTTTACTATGGTAAACATTCAAATGAGCGAAGTCTTATATCTTACTTCTACCAATTGTATAATAAACAAGCTTCAAAACCAAATGAAATCAAACCAATTTTTTGTTTTGAATCGTGAACACTTGAGTTATAAAACAAGCATTGCAATTATAGTCATTAATTACTTTTTATTGTTACTTCCTTTTAAATCTGTAATATTCTTGGTATTTTTTTAAAGTTTTTTAAAAAAATATTATTTATTTGAATAATGTAAATGTTTTTTTCTAAAATTATTCACATTTCTTAAATATTTTACTGGTTTTGAACACTGACTGGAAAAGGAGTCTCTCAATACCTATTTTATGACAATTAGTTTAGCTACTTGGGCTCTAGAATGTAAATGAACATAATTATATTTGTGGACATACAAACAAATTTTGTTGTGTCCTTTTCGGTTCCCTGTAATCAGATAAACGTCTGAGAAACAATACCGCCTAAATGACAAGTACCTAATTTTAAATAGGAAGGAAAAAACTGTATAAATATGAATTATTGCTAAATTATTATAATATGTAGGTATTTATTTCAAACTTTTTTCTTTGCAAAATTTTGTTATTTTTCGCTTTGTTTCATTTCTTCGACAATCGTATGTATAGAATAAGTGGTAACAAAAAGGTTAGCCACTCTTAAATCCTTGATGAAGATTTGACATATCAGCATTTGAGTAGTATTACTTTGAACACATCCTTAAAATAATCAACATTTCTGCCTATTTACATTTTATACCATCTTCTACTAACAAGACTATTGCTAAACTCCAGAAACACATTTTTAATATTCTCATATCTGAAGTAGACGAGTATACCTTCCTTACGAGGTTGAAAGGATTTTATAAGAATGACTTTAATTCATGACTAGCGTGACCCGTGCGAAGTCTTCGTTATTATTCCATTATGAAGCTCAGATGACAGATCAAACAAATATTTTACTAAAATTGACATATAGAGGCGCAAGTATCAAAAGCATTGAGCTAAAGCGCCACTTTATTTATACGTGAGTGGATTTGAAATTAAACAAAAATTTTACCGACCGTCAATCATATTGACGTTGAGCCGTTAGATGGCAGCATTGCTGTTTTGTATATATAATTTTAATAATTAATTAATTTGCAAAAACAATAGCAATAATAAATTTTTTAGTTGCGGATGCCGGTAGAGCAAGCAATTATCTATAAAATTATATATAATTTATGTGGATTAGTTGTGAGGTTTTTTCTAAAAAGGGAGAGTAACATTTTAACCTTAGCGTATTAATATATATGATGATAAACCGAGCAAAAAGATCCGGCTGCAACTTATGTGTTTCTTGAATTGTACTAGTAGTAATGACATAATAGCATATCTAATTAAAAGTGAATAAAATAATATTAGTAACACGTTCAAGTTATAATCAGTACTGTAATATAAATTACAAACAGATATAATCCCTTATACCATGTTGAATATTTCACTCTTTAATTGGAATATTGCACAGTAATAGAATGTGATTCTTTGAGGCTAAGAAACAAGGTGATTTATCACATACAAGGGCATGATCTTAGAGAAACAAATTCGCCATTATTATATAAGTGTAAGATATTGACCTGTATAAGAACATGAGATATTTAATACCGTAATACTGTGTTGCAACTAGTAAAAGTGTTGAAACTAAAATAAGAGGTTATTATTACCTGTTTTGAGAACGTAATTGTGATTCTCACTTCTGCTGTTAATTAGCTAGTTAATGATTCTTGTCTCATAAGTTCCGCTCAGTTGCTATTTGAAATAAACAAAGAAATTATCTTCCTTAGATTGTCCAAATATTTAATTTGAAACTGTGCTTGTTCTTCAATGTTTATTTGTGTTGTTAGTTCAGATATATCACGAAAAAAACTTGTAAAGATTGTAGTTTAAAAAGTGTGAATGTGTTTGTTTTCTATTCATTCAAATTTGAACAAATATAATCTTTGAACAGTTCATTGTTACTCATTTTTGTAAATTTTTACTTAGTCATACAACTTGATAAATTAAATGATTCATATACCTATGTTAAAAATATTGAAATTAGTAAATGCCAAGAAACATTCACAAAAAGAATTTTAAATGATGCACTTAAACACCTCTGAATCAGCAGGCTTTTCTCCAATAGAGCTGACCTAGAATTTATATTCGTAAAGTTCATTGACTATCTAATTTATGTTTATGTAAATTACCAAATTGTTTTGGTAATAGTGTGTTCATTTTTAAAATATTTTTAAGAGTCTTTAAGTGATGTTAACTGTTGGGTTTCAATTATAATAATATGGCACATGTTTTGGTATTTTATTGTTTTGTTTCATGTTTCTGACTATAATATTTGAAAATTTATAGATATTGTGTACTAGCTTTTATGCGGTGGCTTCGCTTGTGTGGTTATAATTACAAACTTACAGGAAGAAATTAAAACTAGCAGCGCCACCTAGAAGGATTAAGGCAAATGAAATACTAAGTCTTTATTTTCATGAGTTTATAACACAAGCGACAATGAAAACTAAAATAGTTTCCTCCAAATTAGAGATTAAAGAGAGAGATTTGTTGCTCCTTTATATTGCATATGTAGCGTTTAAAAAAATCACATCAATATGTTGCGATGTTTATTCTTTCTTTGTTTGTGTACTTTTCCAGTTTCAAATAAGAACTTTTCTAAAGGGATTGGACATTTCCTGAGTCATTTCCCAGTCTCTGTGCAAAAAATCACATTGATCCATTTCTCCTTTGCGATCTGGAAGATGGAAAAACAAACACACTTTTAAGGATAAGGATGAGATCTCCCGGGATAAAAAATAACCTATGTGATTTCCCAGCCCACTAACTATCTCTGTACAAAAAGTCACATCGATCTGTTTGTCCGTTGTGACTTGAAAGAAGTACAAATACGCTTTTACATTTACAGTATTACTTAAATAAAATTGAATTGATGCAGTGACTACCATTAAATTTGCTGTTTTAGTGAACATGAAAATCTAGATTAATTAAAAACTATTAGTGAAAAAAATTTATTTTACTAAAAAACAAGTGATGCTATATAGTAGCTATATTCCTACAGTGGAAAAGAAAACAAAATGCTGCACAAACCTTACAAAGACAGAACTCAAATAACCGTGGAACAAACACAATGCAGACTAAAGTCTAAAATACCACAAGACCTATCAATAAAATAATACCACATTCAGATAGCAGCGTTAAGACGGCAATGCAGGTGTCTTTGGAGCAAAAACATTATTTTAAACTACCTACATATTACTCAGTATCCCACCATAGTCAACAGATCATCCTAAAGTAAAGGCTAAAAAGCTAAATTATGAGCTTCTAAATTTATCGGTAGGAATAGAGTATAGGTAGGAGTATAGATTCCCTGCCGCATTTGCTCTTGTGGAAATAATTATTGATATGTATTTATGCAACTTTGTAATTTCTTTGTAACTTAATCAACTTTTAAATTTTATTTATGAATTGAAATAAAATTAGTCAGGTATCCGATATAATTATTCTAATATTATGCGTGTGTAATTATTTACAAATCACAACTTTTTATAAAGTAATATTTTATATTACTTTAATAAGCCTATAAATTACTAAAACAATAAGAAGTAAGAAGTTCAGATTATACATGAATACAAGTAAACTATAGTAGAGAAATCGACTACTCTTTGGAAGTTTGTGACATTCTTGTCGATGACTGTATTTTAAATATAAGAATATTGTAGTATCATTGTAGTTAAATTTGTTTGTGTGATTTATGTGCGCACTACATATTTTTACTTTCATTCCATTTTTTTTTTGTTCAAAAATTAGAAAATATTGATGATTCCTATTACAACTAAAACCAAATAAAAATGAACTTCACTAAACTTTTAAAAAACACACAAGTTCTAGTATCTATAAATATAATATACATACAAATGAGAGATGTCGCACATTTTATATACATAGAACCAACAGCATTTTAATGACTAAAACTACTTCATTGAGTCATAATCATTCTAAAAATCATAAGAAAATAAAATGGATTATTGAATATTGTAATCTGGAAAAAATTAGAGTGAAATAAATTTTTAAATTTTGAAAAATAAAAAACGTTTTTTTAGTTTTTCTCTGTGTGCTTCAACTAACGATGAAACGAAGTACCCCATATAAACATCTATTCCATATGAACAGTATCTATTAGACCAATACATGTGGCCTGCACCACATACTAATATCCAATGGATTTTGAGGGCATAACTAGTGAGGCTCAGTAAATCTGGTCTGAACTTTGAAATCTTTCTTTTTCACTTAAAAAAGAGAGAGGTATTATTAGTTACTTGGTATTGTAACAAATTCCTATAAGTGTACACTGCAAGTTCAAGAAAACAACGATTGGGAAGTGTTCCAACCAACCTCTTCAAAATTCTAATTTGCTTTTCCATGATAAAAGCTTCAATTATACTAATTATTTTTAAGTTTTTTTAGATCCAAATTTGTGTCATAAATACCTAGAAATTGTCTACATATATATATTGGCGAAATATACATTTTTAGTGATAAGTTTCCCAGTTCACTTAGATAAGACTTCATAGAACTTATGGAATCGTATATCTGTATGTTTATAGCATACGATATCTGATAATGACTTCATTATCTCCATCGGTACAATCGCTGCTGATACAAATTTATAATGATCTTTCTAGGTTTAGATATGTGAAGGCTATGTAATTATATTAAATTCGATAAATTATCGTTATGACTCATCGATTTGCTAGCTAATAGTTATATAAAATGAAATCAGGTGGTAAACATGAATTAAGGATGGGCATTTTACATAATTTGCTTTTCAAATGAAACCGTTTTTTCACTCTATCTGCAAAAGAATAGATTTATTTGCGAACGATTTTATTCTGAAAACCAGGCACACATATATGTGCTGTGCCTATCTGTATCACGTCCATTGCCTTGTGATTAATCGAAAGAAATTTCATAATAAAATTATTTTGGAAATGAAACGAAGCTACAAAGAACATTGAATTTAAATATTATGATGGACTAATTGCCCTATGCTGAAGCTTGATAAACTTGGGATTACATGAGAAAAATTGGATACATCAAAAAAAGTTTTTTGTAATTAATTAAGTAGTATATTTTGTTAATATCAATATATGAAGGATGCAAGTTTTTTATTTTTTAATCTCATTTTCTAAATGTGATAGAAAAAAAATTATCTCATATTCGTAATCATCGCCTTAAAATGTCCGTAGAATAGCTGTCAAATTCAAGAAATTATTTTCAAAATATGTTGGCATAATATTTGCAGGTCTGTGCAACAAGACTCAAATTATTGGGTATTTATATTACCTAACACAAGGATACGTTTCCGAATGTTCTTTGAATCAACTTTAATCTAAAAAATCTTTAAAAACCTTTTATACCAAATATTCGCAAACTACTAAATCCATACTTTAAATTAATTAAAAAGTATAAGAATGAGAGCGGACCGAAGGTTACCTCATGAATCATATTGGCGATCAATACTTATTGTTAATTGTTGTAAAACTATTAAATCGTGATTTAACTGAACTTAAACAATGACTCGAAGTTCGTAGAATGCAAGATATTTTAGGAATTCCTGTATTGAATATATCCTCTCTTAAATATGTCATATATTATTTTTCACAAACAACGTTAATATGTTGTTATGATTATATTATTTAGAGGAAACTAGGTACTACTTAATGTTATTTTTGTAACTTGACAGGTTCTTATTTTTTTAATTAAAATATACTTCCTTGAATATTAATTAATCATCACGAACCTAACCGAGCAAGTAATGAAGAGCCATCGTTGAAATAATAATTAACCGTGACTAATATATGAATGTTAAAAATGTATCTTGGTAATATATTGCAAATATGATACCAATATCAGCTGCGTGAGTAATACTGCTTCTATTTCTAGAGTCCGCTACGGAAACTGCACAGGATAACAGCTAATGGTCGGTGCACTTTGGTTTAATGATAATAGTGGGCAGTGTTCTCTGTATTTTGAAGGGAATTTACTTGTACAATTTAAAAATGTATCATCCTTAAGGAAACAATGATTACAAAATATAACACGAATAAAAATCTATTTTCGCATTTTATAACTTTGTCTGTTGGTAACCAGAGTTCCGTAAGCAACTAATTCTACACCCAATGATATCTTAATTGTTCTTCTAAATCAGAGAATGACCATACACTAACTACACACTTCAAATTGGCTATACATCTTAATTACAACCTATGATTTCAACAAATTAAATATGTTAAGAATTGAAATACAAATATACTAATATACTTAACTTACAAATTGAATCATTAAATGAAATTGGCGAAAAGGGCAAACTGCTTCACATTATTTACTAAATTAATTAGATCCAGTTTACTTTTTTAAAGAGTTAATTAAGCCGTAAAAGTTGCTACCAACTGAATGTAAGAGATGAAATTTTAATTGCCGCATTATGCTTATAATGTATTTGTGAGCACATAGGTAATAAAAAAAACACAAGTTTAATTCACATGCAAACTGAAAAAAATTATTTTTGTTACTATGAAATGTTAATTTTAAATTTACCAGAACAGTGCTGTGAGCAACTACCGTTCAACCACTGAAAAGATGGTTATAAAGTTACCCTATTTTGTTTTAATTTGTCAACTTACAATACCTAAGTTTGATGTCCCAGCATATCAATCCACAGTATCAGTTGAGATTAAAAATAAAAGGGTACATAAGAAAAAAGTTAAAATCTAAACAATCATGTTAAATGATATCTGTTAATCCACCGAGTACAATTCAGCGCAGAATTGTTTCTTTAATAAAGAAGTTTTGTGTTTTATAGCTGCTATATCTGTTTCTATTTTATTGTATATTCTTTCTCCAATACATTATCATAATAATTTTGCTTCATATAACATGATAGTTTATCTATATCGGTGGCCTTATATTATTGTAACATAGCAACATGGTAATGGTTCATAATATCTTTTTACGGCTCACTTTATAAATATATAAACATGTTTTGTAATAATGCATTCAATAAATTCTATCATGTCCTTATGTTATATAATCTATTTACAATATCATGTAATTTTCTAGTGAGCTATGAAGCTTAAACATGACACAAGTCGCTTACATCCGTAAGCCATTTTATATATTTGCCTGTAAACCAAATAAAATACTTGTCCATAAATATATCTATGGTAATTATACTGATGTAGATAAAGGTCTTATTTTTATATCATATATACTTTGTATTATATAATCTTGTGAGAAAATTTATTTTTATATAAATATATATACATACTTTCTCATGAATCATTGTTGTCTATATTTAGCGTTTAAAAATTCATGTCGTATTGCACACTAGAAATTACCGTAAGATTTTCTAAAGAATTTATAAACTAAACCAAAATTTTAAAAATCTTTTAATGAATAAAACGTTGCAATAATTAAAATGGGCTGGTATTTAGATCTACCGATCCATTTTACCAACTATCTTTGTTGTGTGCTGATA